>CAICTM010001452.1:0-28991 GCA_903772945.1 Seminavis robusta
CTTCTATGGCCGGAAGTTGATGATGAATCCCTGTGGCCCTTGGCAGTCTCTCATGCAGCTCACCTTTACAACCACACTCGATTCAGTTACTGGCATTGCTCCCATTGAGATATTTTCCAGAACTGTCAGTGATGGTCAGGTCATCAGAAATGCCATCCATGGGGATGCCCTGCATATGTTTTGGAACCCCGGCTTACCAGTGAAGGAGGAAAGATTCCAAAATGGCAGCCCAGGTCCAGGAGAGGACAATAGTTGGCACCTCACCTGTCCATTCAGAAATATTGGCTTGATCCGCACCTTACAACCGGATACCTTTCCCCTCAGTACCATCTTGTCTACGATGATTGGTTTGAGACAGTTTACTCTTCAGAAGATCAACCACCTCTAGAGGACCAACATGTGCATCTTCAACGCTTCGAGACCCTATTTGATGAGGACACTCCACCTCCTTAGCAGACGAGTGGCTTACTCCAGAGGAAAAGGCCATACAACCAGCACCGATCTCATCTTTCAGAAGCTTCGACATGGGAGAAAATTATGGCAGGATGACAAGAGCAAAGATAAAAGGGATGATCTTCATTTTCAAGCTCCGTCTCCAGCACAGCCCCAGGTTTCACACAGGGAGATTCAGATCGTCTGCCACCACTTCAGACTCAAAATTTACCCTTTCTTGGACAAGGGAGCCTCCCACTCAGCACTCCCACCACTGATGTCCACATCGAGCCAATCTCTGTCCCCTCGTCGTAATCCCAGTAGAACAGCCCACAGCAGAAGCCTGAGACTCTGAAATCATGGACCCAAAGTTGAAGACATATGAGCGTCCTTCATCCCTGTTGAGTTTGGCTTTTAGCTTTGCCTTTGGAGTTATCCATTTTCTGGGCACATGATGCAATCTCAGGTGAATAGTTATTCACCTTTGACCAACACCCAGTAATCATTTCATCCTGGCATTCTTCAAAGCCAACTGGCTCTCAAGGCCAAAATTTCCAAAGACCCTGATCTCCCCTCTCTGAAAGAATCTCTGATGGGACAACATGCAGACCATTTCTGGCAGCAATGGGACAAAGAAATTGCCGCCTTGAAGCAAGGGACTTGGCAACTCGTTTCAGCGTTCTTCTATGCCCTCACACCTAAAGGCGGTTCTTGGAACATGGGTGCAACGAATTAAGATGTTACCAGACGTACAATTAAATAAGTTCAAATCTAGATGGTGCTGCAGAGGAGACTTCAGTCCTTGAAGGCGTCGCGTACTCTCCACTTGTGGTTTGGCCCACCGTTAGAGCCGGTCTTCTTCTTGCAGCTGCACATGGATGGGAATCGAGACAAGTTTATTTTACTCTTCCTTTCTGTCAAAGCCCTCAGCCTCTCGACCAGCCACTGTACATGGACTTACCTCAGTACTATCGACCCAAAGATTATGAAGGGAAGGACTGTGTTTTGAAACTTTTTGACAAGTCCATCTATGGGAGGACCGATTCACCTAAATTATTTTATGAGAATCTATGTCGCGGGATGATCCAACTTGGTTTCGGAACCTCGGCAGCAGACCCATGTTGTTTATTCATAAGGAGCATCAACTCATGGTATTAAATTATTGTGATGACCAATTCTGGCTCAGTCCAGACAATGATCTGATTGAGTCCTATGTTGGGCAAGCTCCAGAAACTTGGATATGACCTTACCATGGAAGAAAAAGTGACATCTTTGGATTCTTCGGCATTAATTTTGAAAGACAGGGGGACAATGTTGAGCTTACGCAAAAGGGGCTCATCATTAAAGTCATCGAATATACTGGTATGTCTGCGGCTAGCAAGAAGCTTTCTCCTGCCGCAACCGATCCTCTCGGAGCTGACAAACTGGGGGCCCCATTTGAGGAAGAGTGGAGCTATCCAGCTGCAGTTGGATGCTTCTTTATATTTCGTCAAACACTCGCCCAGGCATACATTTATGTTGCACCAGGTGGCACGATTCAGTCACCATCCCAGGCATTCCCATGCTCAAGCAATCAAACTTATCATTCGGTATCTGATTGGCACAAGTGACAAAGGCATTTGTTTTAGCCCTAAACTTTGATCAGGGACTTGACTGTTGGGTCGATGCTGACTTCGCCGGATTTGATGGATATGAGGATGAACAGGATCCTGTGTCCGTCAATTCTCGCACTGGATTTGTCCTGACTCTGTTTGGGTGCCTTATTATTCTGGTCCGGCAAGCTACAGACTGATATTACTTTGAGCTCCCATGCTGCTGAGTATGTTGCCTTCAGCTTGTCAATGAGGGAGCTGCTTCCTATGCGAGCTTTGCTCAAGAAATTGGTGCAACTGAATATGCCGGTATTTACTGACAGTCTCGTGCGCTCTACAGTGTTCGAAGACAACAAGGTTGCCTGTCTCTGTTGAAATGGTTCCCAAAATTTCTGCGCGCAACAAGTATTTGGCATTGAAGTACCACTTCTCCAGGTCCAATATTGGGGAGTCGAAGGGCATCGTGGTTAAGTATATTCCGACTCTGGAACAACGGGCCGACATTTTCACTAAGGGTCTTCCGGTTCCACAGTTTGCGTTCATTCGGAAGCTCCTCATGGGATGGTTATTTACCTCAGCACTTTTCTTGGGACTCTTCTCCTATCGTTTCTTGCTCTAGCTTCATTTCAGCTGTAGGGGAGTCGACGGATTACAGCTTACAATTCAGCTTTACAGCTTTTTACATTAGCAGCTTTATTCTAGAAAATAATCAATAACTGCTCACTTATTTGGAAATACAACTTTACATCTCTTAGATCCCTAGACTAGTCAATTCACAATGGTATTGTCGCATCTACATATGAAGAAAACAAAAAACAGCTATGATAGCAACACGCACCGCCGACACCTACCTAGTCTGGACATGCTGATGAAGCAGGCACCCCCTTTGACTACCTTTGGTCCAGCAAACAACCAACCATGTGCAAGTCCCTCCACAGTTGAAATCCCCCATCTTGCACTTTGTGTTCCACTAGCAGTCGATGGTGAGTGGCCCATGGATGTTCCATTCATGGGGAGAGTTTTTAGATAGTTAGTTAGTAACTAGTCGTATATCGTGGCATTCCCATGAGAGCGGATCCATACCCACTCGTGGTGAGCGATAACTTTTAGGAGCGAGAGCTTTGGATCCCGTCAGAGATAGCTTCAACAGCTATGCTGGCCTTCAACTCCAGCATGCGCAGCTGGCTTATCTCCAGCAAAGCAGCAAGAAAGGATCGTCCTTTCTTACCATAGTTAAGAAAAATAGTACGAAAGATTTGGACCGATCCTGATTAGCTTGTTGCCCCTTTGATACCGCAGCAGTTGATACGAATCCTTGTGAGGCCGGGCAGAAGCATTAGGGGTAGCAGAAAGTACTGTTCCCAGACTGCCACTGCCACGATTGAATAACGAAGGCCCCCAGCTCCTGAGGAGAGCTGGCCAAAAAGGGCCCAGCAGAGAGCTCTGCTGGCCCTCCTGTCTGACTGACAGGACCAAGTCCTTGGTTTGGTGCATACTGGAGGTGTGGAACACTCCTGAGGCACGACAAGGCTCCCAACCTGCCTGACTACCGCTGTCCCTGAGGAAGGGTTTCAGCGAGGCCCAGTCCACTACTTGAGTATTGGAACTGAACCTTCAAGAAACTTATTGTCTACAATGATGAGGATGGTACCACCCAAGCAAGGGTGGAATTCAAGGGTGGGAAGCAGAAGATCTATGAGTATGAAGAGATCGTGAAGATGCTAACTAGGTCAGATGATGCTGATGCAGAGTACTGGGATTTTGATAAGATCCTAGACCACAAATGGTCCAAACAACCTGGTAGACAAGGAAAGATCGATGTCAAGGTCAAGTGGAGTGGTTTCCCTGAGGATGAGGCTACCTGGGAACCCATGGAATTGATCAGGAAGGACAGCCCAACAGTCCTTGCAGAGTATGCGCCCCTCAAAGCATTGTCCATGAGTCCAGGTGGAAATGGGCCCACAAGTATCTGAAGAACAGAAAGAAGGTTCATCAGGCTCAGAAAGCAATGGAGGCAAATGAAGAAGAGGACTGGTGGTGCTGTCAGATATGAGTTTGGAGTAAGGGTTCCAAGGACCAAGACAGAGGCTTACAAGCTGGTTGAGATCAATGGCAACTCATTGTGACCGATGCCATTGAATTTGAGGTGGACACACTCAAGAATAAGTTCCCCTGCTTCAAGAAAACCAAACCAGGGGAGGTGACCATTGGAGTACCAGTAGATCAAGTTGCTCTGGCTCTTCTCTGTGAAGTTTGATGGGAGGCACCGAGCCAAGTGTGTTGCAGGGTGGCCATATGACTGAGGACCCACCATATGACCTCTACTCTTGGGGTTGTTTATCTCGAGAACATCAGGATTGTGTTTGTCATTGCTGCATTGATGAAGCTAGAGGTATTGCAGGGGATGTTGGGTTATGCCTACCTGATGTCCCTCACATTTGAAAAGATCTGTGTGACCCCTGGAGATGAAGGGGAACCTAGCTGGGGTCCATGTGCATCGTCATAGGGCTTGTACGGGCTCAAGGTCTCTGGTGCCATGTGGTGGCAGACGCTTGCAGACACACTCATCCAGTGGGCTTCAACCCTTCCAGAGCTTATAGCAACATTTGGATGAGGAACAAAGTGAACCACATATGAGTATGTTGGGGTCATTGTTGATGATGTTCTGTGTCTCCAAGGCCCCTCACCAAGTGATTGAACCCCTCAAGGACATCTAACACTTTGAGATGAAAGGAGTAGCACCCCTGAGTACTACAGTGGAGGAGACTTACCTTCAACCCTGAGACATGACTCTGGGAGTTCTCTGCCAAGACCTACATGGAGAACTTGATCCCCAAGTTGAAGCACTCTACAAGATCACATTGAAAAACTATGGATCCCCCATGGAACCAGAAGATCACCCCGAGATTGGATGAGTCCCCTACTTGGACAGCACCAGAGTTACCCAGTACCAGATGTTAGTTGGTTGTGGTCAGTGGGCAGTTACACTGGGGAGAATTGACATCCAGTACACTGTCAATTCATGGCTAGGTATGGTAGGAGAGCCCAGGGAGGTCATGAGGCCCGTTTGCTGAGGGTGTATGGGTACCTCAAGTTCAGGCCCAAGCTTAGGCTTGCTGCCAACCCTTCCCCAGCACGTCCTAGGGGTTTCCAGTTCTCTGAAGACAATGATTGACCGGTTGTACCCTGACTCATGGAGCCCATTGACCCAGATGGCCCTGAGCCCCTTGTCCCTGAGATCACCCAAGTCATCATGGTGGATGCTAGCCATGCATCAAAAAAGATTGACATTCCAGTGTGGCTTCCTACATTGCTTTCTTTGGACAAATGCCCACCAAGTCCTACTCCAAGAGGTTGGCCACCATTAGTGCTCCACCTATGGGGCTGAGTTGGTCACAGCAAGGATTGGAGTTGAGGCTGCCCTTGCCATGAGGTACAAGGCCAGAATGTTGGGAGTTGAAGTGAGGAACCCAACCTCCATCTTGGTTGACAACATGTCAGTTGTCAACAACCTACATTGCCGTCCTCCTCCCTCAAGAAGAAGCACCATGCCTGTGCCTACCACAAGTGCAGGGAAGCTGTTGCCATAGGTGTTGCCAGGGTTGGGAAGATCGCATCAGGATGGAACCTCGCGGATATGGGGACCAAGCCTCTTGGACCCCACAAGATGTACCGGCTCTGCAAGCAGGTATTTACGGGCGATTTGATGTTGAAGAGCCCACCTTACCCCTGTATGTTTGTCTCTGTGTTTGTGCACCAACCCAAGGGGAGTGACAGGAGTTGGATTGGAGCCACATGATGTAAAACATTACTGCTGGCTTCCCACTGTGTCTGTCTTTGTGTGTTTACACAGTAGTGCTGGTTTCCAGCTTGTCTGTCCCTGGAACAAGTGTGCTGCCTGGAAGTGTTTCACTCTGGGTATTGTATGGTTGGCCTGTGCTCTAAGTCTTAAGTTATAGGCATGACTCATAAGTATCTTTGGGCATACTCATAAGTATTTTGGGCAAGACTCCTAGATGATGGAAGATACTATGAGGTCTTGGGACAAGCATGATTACTATATGTTTGATGACATTATGAAGTCCTGGACTATGAATGTCCTATGTATCAATGTTTGGTGGTCAGGTGAGGTCCTGGATAAGTTTATATGCACAGAAGTGGCTGGAAGTCCGTTTACGGTCTGTAGGAAGTCCCATTTCGCGGCCTTCGAAATGTGCCACTGTATTTGACTTCAGGAGCCCTGTGTGCTCACAATTCTTAGTTTAGCATAACAAATAAGTGTACCTGTTGACCAGGACAAAGGATTGTACCTATTGCACCTGATAGCACCTGCTATTCGCACCCAAACTACCTTGAAACCCGTCTTGAGTTGACCTTAAGACTTTGCCAGCTTCGAGCTCATGTAGATGTGTTCGGGAACAGCACCTGCTTCCACATCGAGTTTGAGGTTGTTCACACCTTCCTTTGCGAGTCAAACTCGTGATCGATGGATGATGCGACGCGTATCATCCGTGAGTATCTTGAAGGTAAGGGCATGTCCAACGTGTTTGGTGAAGCAGACAAAGCTGCCTTGTATTTCGGAGGACTTTTGCTCCCCTGGCATGTTGGAATTGTGTTTGCCGTGGTACCGTGGTACGTAGACAACATCCCAGAATATGAACGACAGTAGTATGCTGATATCTTGTGTCTGGCCAGTGAGTACCTCCAGCAGTGTTCTCCATCCGATGGATTTCTCTGCGGTGAGGTTCATGACGTCACCGACCCATTCCAGACACAGTAGCCAAGCTTCACCGTCGACGTTGCGATGGTTCATGATCCACTGCAGGTTGCGTTTGGCATGTTTCCATCGGTGTTCCGCGAAGTTTTGATGTTGGTAGTTACGTTCGCTCTGCCAAGAATCGATGCAGAGTGCGCGCAAAAGTTCTTTGACACGGTCTGAGATTTCCAATGCTGCACTGTCGGAGATAAGCGTGTCCATTGCTCCCCTTATTTGGATGACGTCCTCCAAGGTGTTGACAAACTGTGAGGAGGTAGACATCCCAAATACATTGATGACAAGCGATTTCCGACCAACGAAAATCTGTGCATACTTATGTCCACAACAAATGGCAGGAACGGCACCAGTAATGGTGTCAGTAGCGACAGGTTCATTTCTGCGCCACACATTGTGTGCCGGAAAAGAAGAACGAATAGTCTGCTGAATGTGATGTCCTGACATGACGTTCTGAGCGTTCTGTGTTGTTGTTTCGAAGGTACGCTGCGGTGTTGAGTTGCGCCCAGAGTCGCTGCTTCATGGGAACAGGGATTTGTACTTGGTGAAATGGAGGGTTCATGTGAGTACAGATGGCATCAGTGCCAGCAGGTGAAGGTTCGGTAGTCGTAGTCACTAGCTGGGGGTTCACGGAAGCTGTCTGAGGTGTTGGAGGTAAGCTCTGAGTACCTTGTTACTGGGGCGACATCGGGTCGAACGGAGCCAAGGTCGGGGATCCAAATGCGTTGGGATCAAATGGAATAGACTCATCCCAGTAGTCGGTGTCAAGCTTCAAGGATAGCTGTGATGCAGCATCGTCTTCACTATCAGTTTTGAATCCGTCATCAACGTCGTCGGCGTGCATCTCATGGGAGTATGATTGGTATGCCGATCGGTCAATTTCGTCAAGCTCATGGTATCGTACTTCATTGCTAAAGGAAACGTTGCGAGACGAAGGTTGAGATAGAACATTAGCAATGTTGCCTGACAGAAGGTCAGGAACCGTAGTCGAGTCTTGGACAACATGTGTGGCAAGATGCAAAAGGTCCGTGTCCAAAGATACTTTGTTCTTCTTCTCATCCAAGGTGTGAGACGAAACTTCCAGGGCTGGCTTATCGTCGTGATCGGATTCAAAGATCCGGGATTCCTCGATGACGTCATGTACGTTTGCTGAGCATGTGTCGCGTCGGAATCCAAAATTGCGTGAGCCAGATTGATTAGTTTGTGTGTTTCGTTTCGCACGATCAGCTGCGTATTCCAAAATTTTCATTCTTGCCATCATCGGATAGTGTATCCCACGCTTTCCGGCCAGTAGGCGTGAGAGACTTCCACGTTGCCACATTCATCATGACTTTGCGAGGGCCTTGGGAAGGACGATCAAATGGAGAGTTGCGACAACGGTCTGATTGATGGACCTCAAGTAGTTCATCGACGGTCGTGTCAAAGTCGTGTACATGAGATTCGTATCCATGGTTCTCATCGTCTTATTCGAAGATGAGCTCATGATTGTATGAGCTTCGTCGTGAGTTTCCTCTGGATCGTGATGTACCAGAGTGAGCTGCATCATAGATAGCTGTAAGTGAGAGTAGGCTTGCAGTGCAATCCTCAAAAGTGTATGTGTCCGCATTCTTGGCTGCGGCACGTGCAAGCATATCCACGCATCGTGCACCGGATAGGTTTGGGACGCTAGAGACAGCTTGTTCAAGGAATTGTACGAGTTGCCCATCGGAGTACTTGTTGTGCACAGAGGTATCGTTGTAGATTCGATCTTGTTCTTTGAAGTTTAGAATGAAGTTCTGCTGACTTCCACGCCACGATCCGTCTGATAAATTTGCAGTAGTCAGATAGGTCAAGGTCTTGGAGGAACGAATGGTCGCCGTCATCGATGTCTTGTAGTGATTGGACATCTTTTCCCAGAAGAGACGAGTTTCGCTGTCCTTGAGGTGTTGCGTGAGATTTTCCAGCTGCAGTCTTGATCGTGTCACAGGGTGTCTAGTACATCCATTCGCATTGGATGAAATCGAGTGGCGGGTTCTCCGGTATGTATCCTTTTTCGAGTAGGTGAGACAAACGGTGAGACTTTACAGTGAGTAGGAAATCTTCACTCCACTTGTGCCAGTACGCTTCATCACGGGTTTTCCTTGTAGTCGCTGCGAGAGATCTTTACCGACTTGTTCCAGTGTTCAATCTCTGCTTCGGCGGATACAGGAGCTCGTGTCGTGAGCCACGGGACCACTTCCGCTGATGGATCCCATCGTACGATGCGGAATCGTTGGAAGTTAGCGAAACTGATTGACGTGACGTTGATGGATTTGGTTTGCTCTCGACAGAAATGATGAAAGCAGCAAATCGCAGCAAGGCGTTGTCGCCGTTGACTGAATCCAAGAGGGTGTTCTGCAACGGTTCCAGCGACTGGAACCACGAGAGACTCAATGTCTTTGCGTTCCATTATCATGAGGTCCGAGAAAGTATCGACTCCAAAGTTAGTGAGGGCAAGCATGACATTGTGAGTTTCCCAGTTGGTCTCGACATTGTTGAGCATGACGGTCACGACATGCTTGAGCTTGTCGCGATCAGCGGTTCGACGGGCAGCGGCGGACATGATTGTGCAGTTGTGTAGGGACGTAACTGCGAATGTTAATCTGCTGAAATCCTATTTCGTAAGTGATAATCTCCCTTCCTTGGGTTGGCGTTGTTAGCTTGGACTAGACCTTTGGAAGATGTGCAATGGCAAACAGTAAAAGAGAATATTATGAGCATTACGATCTATCAAGTCTATTGGGTTTCGTTGTCAAGATTTGGACTGATAGAAACGGAACAGCGCAAGCCGGCATCGGCTTTTGGTTCAAACATGGCGCCTATTCGACTCGGGTAGGATCGAGACATGAGTACTAAATGGGACCACGGTGCATCCATTGTGGACCACAGTGTGGAATATGCTGCGCAGACTATGCGCACTCTTCCGGTACTCATGAACTCTATCCCTTGACCTCCGACTGGAGTGAGTCACTGGTCTTCTGAGTCGTGGGAGAAAACTCCTCGTTAGCACTCGTAGGATTTCAATGGGGATGGCTTTCTAATCTGAACCGGAGAACGCTGCTTTGATAGTCGCTTGATAGGAGAGGTGCGGGGGAGTAGGAGATAGGAGGTATCCATCCTTTCGGCTTGAATGGGTTGCAAAGAGAGGGAAAAGGGAGGTTTGTTTTCCGTCATGATGTTGAGTGGATTCCTATAGTAAAACAGTACTCTTCAACAAGATAGCAGAAAACAGGCTTCCTGAGGTCCTTTCGCTTCGTTTCAATGCTTCTAATGGTGCTGATAGGTAGTGTAATGGTATAGGTATGACCGATTGGTTGTGTTTGTTGCTATTAGTGTTGTTGTTCTTGTAGTGACAGATTCAGAGGAGAAGCGCTTCAGTGTTCGGCTTCCCGTGAAAAAGTAGGTCTCCGCGGTACCATCGTCGAAGATAATTTCGTGTTGGTGGGTACAGCGGCGAGCATTGCTACGAGAGCATGTAGACGTTGCATGATTTGCGCTGTAATGCAGTTGTGCTTGCTCGAGAAGGGCTGCCCTGTACTCTTCGAGCGAGTACTTGGTGGTGTCTCCTGCATTTTTCTTGGTCTGCAAAGCAAGACGCCGTACGGGGGCGAGATTTGATGCCTTGGAGATTGAGCGTTCCAAGAAACGTGCTCCCTGTTGCTCAGTGTACGGCTCATCACTGATCTCATTGTACAAAAAGCCCGTTCGGTCAGAGTTCAAGGAGTTTTGCGACGAATCCTCTTTCATCAAATGGAAGAAGAACTTCCTCAACACGCTCAAATCCCAAGGTCTCTCCCACCTCATTGATCCAGACTTCACGGTCTCCAAACTCAGGTCCGACAACAATGTACACCTTCTCTTTTGTAAACGATTCCAAGTAGGCATTTCCTATGTCTGTTGCCCATACCTCACAATCGTTGAGTTCTGCGAGGAATGTGAGAATGCGAATTCCACGTAGTGAAACCACACTGGAATAGACGGAGTCTATTGGTGCTCCAGCGACAAGCCGTGCTTTGTGTCGTCCATCGTGCTTGACTGCATACACCATGTGTACCTGGATCTTCTTCCAATCTGGTCCAGGGTTATGTCCCTTTCCTTTGTTGATGAAGGTCTCGTACTCATCAATCTGGTTGAGTTCGGTCATCTCGGCATCTCTCCATTTGGTGTCTCCATTCCGTGCATCTAGTTCCATGGCTTGGTTGTGGTTGCGCGGAACTTGGAATCCGTACATGAATACGGGCTTGGTCCTGAAGGAGTGAAGCTTTGCTTGGTTAGCCGCTCGTACGAGTTGCATTTGAGTTTTTGTGATCTTCTTGAGTCCAGGTAAATTCCATCCAACTGTGTCTAGTAGACCGTGCTCTTCAGCATAAGTGGCGACCGTGACTGGATCAGACTCATGTACTCCCATCTTGTCTTTGGTGGTGAGAGGCTCCCAAGTGATCTCCCCAGTTTCCCATTCAACTTGGACGTTGTATCATGACCCCTTGTATCGTTCCTTATCAGATGACTTGATGGGACCTTGGTGATCCAAGATCTTGCGGAACTTCCAAGTGCCATTCCAAGTCTGATCTTGTTCAATGTAGTCTATGATGTCGTTGTAGGCTACGATCTCCTCGTACTCGTCATTGACTCTGCATTTGAACTTGATCATATCGGGATGTTGCTGAACCTTCTCCTTGTGGTGTTTGACTCTTTCAAGGATCTTGGCTCTTACTCAAGTTCCATCTTCTGCAGGCGGCATGAGAAATGTTCTTTCGATCATCTGTTCAGGAGGTAGTCCTGATTCGGTGGGATTGTCAGTCTTCATTTGTCGTTTCTTGAAGATGAATGGTTTCTCTGTGTTAGATGATCCTTTCTCGGGCTCGTCCTTCTGATGGCTTGCAATGTTGTCATCATCGTCGTTGACTGTCTCTACTTGGGGTATTTCCCTGAGAGGTGGTTCGTCAATTGGTGTAGGTTCTTCTGGAGTGGTCTTGAAGGTAAGTTGGTGTCCAACATTCCAGGCGAACCCAACGAAACGTCCACGAATCTCTGAAGACTTGTCGTGTCCTGGTTGGGCATTGTACCCTTGATCCTTGTATCGCGGAACATAAACAACATCCCAGAACAGGAATACAAGCAGAATGCTGATGTCCACGGTTTGTCCAGTACGAACTTCAAGTGGTGGTCTCCATCCAGTTGATTTTTCTGCTGTATGATTCATAACATCACCAATCCATTGCATGCACAGTAGCCAAGCTTCGGGATCAACGTTTCGCCAGTTCATGAACCAGTTGTGGTTGCGTTTAAGATGCTTCCATCTGTGTTCTGCGAAGTTTTGATGCTGGTAGTGGGGTTCAGATTGCCAATCGTCAATGCATAGTGCACGAAGTATCTCTTTTACTCGCGCGGAAGTTTGTGCTGAGTGTCCATCCGAGATGAGCTTGTCCATTGCTCCCCTTGTTCGTATGACATCCTCAAGGGTGTTGACAAAATCCGCAGTGGAAGACATACCGAACACATCGATGACAAGTGATTTACGCCCAATGAAGATCTGTGCCATCATTTGACCTCCGGTGCAAATGGCGAGTGTGTCCGCAAAGATAGTATCCGTAGCAACGGGTTCGTTGCATCGCCATACATTATGGGCCGGGAAAGGTGACTTAATGGTCTGCTTGATGTGATGGCCGGCTTGGATATTGGATGCGTGTTGGGTAGTCCGTTCAAAGGTACGGCGAATCTTCTCAACGGGAACATGGAGAAAGAATGGGCTGTACTTTTGGTAGTCTGGTGGCTTAGGAGTGGACTCGGTGGCAGGAATGATGATGTGGTCCTTAGATGGGACGGTATCGGTATCAAATGCAGAATAGACAGATTCTGCGAGGATGCACGGTTGGTTGAGGTTGGAGACAATCTTGTAGGCTTCGAGAAAGGTAGCATGGTTGATGTTCAGTAGATTCTCGTTAAGTGGGGTGATTACTTCAATGGTCGGTGCGTGATGCGGTTCACGGTGTTTGTAATGCCCTTGTGAATCAAAAGCATAGCTGGGCGGTGCATCAGCTTCGAGCTTGATATGGTTATACCAGTCATCATGGTCACTGTGCCTGAAGTCGAGAACCTTAGGATCCCATAACTCACCAGAGGTCTGAATGACATGGGTGAGTGTATCAAGTTCTTTGTCAGATGGAGGGCACATCTTCATGTATGGGAGTCCATTGATGATGTCTAAGGGAATGATGAAGCCATCGTTAGTGTGGATGCATTGCCTACCACCACAGAGGAGAGATCGATCATCTACTCAGTTCTTGTAGTACTCGATCTGACCAGAAGCATGGATGGTACGGTTGATACCATGGTAGGCATGCTGGCGTAGCACAACAATGATGGGACCATGATGGGAGGTAACTTTACCAATGCCGTCAATGATCTTTAGGCCATTCATCTCGTGGTTGTCAATGCCTGTGACATCAACCTGTCGCTGGTGTGCAAGTTCAGGGTCTCGTGCCTGGGCCTTAAACATATCAAAGTGAAGACCAGATTTTCCACCAGTCGTTCGTTCCTTCTGGGCCTTCCAGGCCACATCAACGGCCAGTTCTCTGTCCCGGGTTCCCCAGGAGACCATTCTTCCGATTGCAGTGAATTGACAGGCATCATTGGGGCACTCATTGTGATGCGAACAATTTGCATCCTACATGACATCTCCATGGGATGCATCACGATTGGTTGTGATGGACAAGCAGCCCTCAACGCCCTTGAAACCCTCTTCGATTTTGACCTCCGTGTTGAGGGCCGCGCTGTTATCGATGAGATCAGGGAACAGGTAATCGACGTTCAGTTCCGCTGGGTCAAGGGACACCAAGATGACAGTCCCCGAGCACTCCACATTCTCCCCAGGGACATGTTGCAAGGAACCAGAATGTACCACGGCTGCTTCGATCGTTGGGCAATACTCAACATTGAAATGGATACTGCTGCCAAATCCCAATGGACCCAGGACCATTCGAACCCGTGCCCTAATCTCCCGTTCATGCACGAGCGCATCATCTTTCTGCACAAGGGTCTGAAACTAGCCCGTTTCCACCCACGAGAGATGCACGAGGCACTGTGGGAAGATAAAATAAAGGCCCACTGGAAGCAACGCGAGGAAAGAATTCTTGGAGTGGCATATTCATCTAAGAAGCGCATTTTTAGGTAGCGCGAAAACGGGAGCACCCCTACCATACCATTCCATGTGTTTGGCATATAAAATCGAGACGTTGCTGGTTAAAGCTTTGGTAGTAATTCAGCAGTTTCGGAAGGTGAGGTCATCCAACCGGATCCGACGAGCTCCTGATTTGTAAGGTAGCATGCATGATAACATACAGCCACGACCTTGCCAACCCAGTTGTGCCCTTTCGGTTACTTAGGTATGCGTATGTATTTAGGAGGAAAACTACATACAGAATGCAGCAGGACGAGTTTACGGATTGCTAAGTACAATCTCATTTTATAAGATCGAGCCACTCCAGAGCCCAGAAACTGTCAATTGGAACCTCAGAAGCCACATTTTTGACGGTGTCTAGAACGTTCTATATGCTAAAAAGTAACGTCTGCAAGCTACCAGTTGATTTGTACCTATCTACAAATGGTTTGGTATCATTGTGAGTACTGTGATGATTGGTTTAAGAAACAGAGAGCTCTATCAAGTCACATACAAGCCTATCAACCTTGTATTGAGGCACGGAACAGAGTGCTGGGCATTGACACTGGACTAACAAGAAGGAGTAGATCCAGGGCAAGGGCTGCAGATCTAGGTGCTACTGACACCGGGAGGCCCGCAAGGGCACCAACACCAACAACACAGGAAGAGGAAGAATCCAGTCAGGACATTCCACAACAGATGCAAGAGGAAGATGATCCAATGGAATGGGACCCCGTGAATGTTGATCGTACTGGTTCTGAAGATGAGGATGAGGACGACGAAGATGAGGATGACGACGAGGATGATAGAAAACAGGCAGCGGATGCACAAATTGGCAACCAAAGTGACGGTATTAGGGAAGGCAGAGAAGAGGTAGATGCGGAGGACGAGGATCAGGAAGCCACAGACAAGGATTCGGATGAAACTGACAGTGATGAGGAATCCAGTAGTGAAGGATCTGTTGGAGGAAAAATACCTGACACCTCTTTACTATTGACTCGTGTATTAAACATCTAGTCCGGTTCGCATGCATATTCATGATGCAAGGAACCGAGGGAGTTTTAGGTCAAAAGTATTGCGTGCAGCTTATATCCATTCAACTTGAAGAATAAACCTGCAACCCAGCAGAAAGATCACTTTTGCTTTTCAGCTTAATCTAAAACCAAATTACTCCCCAATAAGCTGCAGTATTACTAGCAAACAACACTGAAAAGCAAAAGTCTCATCTCGAGTTCGACAGTCAACACCTCGAGATTGATATCATCAAGTTGACCTGAAGTATATAATACCAAGAAGTATCAAGTGAGCCAACACCTGCAACAGAGAAGAGGTGCGCAGAATCAGCCTCTAGCTACACTATAAAGGATACCAAAAGGCTCTAACAGGACTGAGGTGCGTGAGCGGGAATTCCCATCTTCACACGCATACAAGGTACGATACGATCGATCAACAGTTTCCGGCCGGAACTGGAAAGATCCACGTACACCAGCTGATCAAGGAGAACAAGCTACACAGATTACGTGCTGGAAGAAAGGAAATCCGTCTCTTATCCAGTGAGTTACAGTCGATTACGTCATCGTGTCATCGCGCGAGATTTTGATCCGTCATATCACGGTGAGCGACAGGCAACATCTACCGATCAAGCTATCGTCCGAACGGAGCTCTGCAAGCCAAAACACCAATAGAGAGAAAGTTGCGCAACACAACAAGGATACTCTGAGTATCAGTGCACGCTTCTAACTCCCGATATTGAGTGAGATAGGTTGATCCGAGTGATCCACCGCTATTGTGAAGTGAAAGACAAAAATCCCGGTAACGACACAGAGCTTTAAAACTCCTTCAACTCCTCTCGAGAACTGTTCCAGCTATTGAAACTCACACCGTGTACTCATCTAAGTATACGAAGGCCATCTACAGAAGAACAGAGGCACCGAAGGGACCAACAGAGGCAGTTCGCTACTACCCAAGGTCCCATACAAGAACACCACGAGTTCCACAGAACTACGTGAGCTGTCACAGACAGAGGCTATTCAGCCAGTACACCAAGAGTGCACGAAAAGAAGGCTATCCAGCCAACAAGAAGCTTTTACAGGCAACTACAAGAGTAGTGCCCGTCGTGAGATCCTTCCTGCAGGAGTATCCACACAAGAACAGTTCCACGAGAACACAAGCTAGTTCCAAGGAACAAGCAAGCACAAGAGTGCATTACCACACCAGCAAGACCATGAGATTCCAAGGAAGAGGTGGTCGTGGTGGAGGAAGATACCCTTCTAGGGGGGGTAGGGGATTCAATTCCTCAGGAAGAAGCCATCAAGGAAGAGGCAACAGCTACAGGAACCAGAACAAGAGTTCCAAGCGTCAGTTCCTCTTCCATCCAAATGGACAGGCTGACACCAGGTATTATCCTTTTGAGGAGACCCTGACACACATTGTCCAGGACCTAAGGATCAAGCCTGAGTGGAATGATGTGCCACTGGCTTCATTGGCCATTGAGACCATGAAGAGTCAGGCACCATCCAAGCCGGAGAAGCCGACACTTCAGGCATCACTTGCTGATCCCAAAGTGCAAGAGTACGATGCTTTGGAACTCAGCGAGTACAAGGCAAAGTCATCCATCTACGACAAGTCGACTCGATCCTATGAGAACATTCAAGACTGGTGCAACCACCATACAGGTGACATACTGTACCGAAGCAATGAAGTCCAAGTTGAGAGGCCTCCCAGACTATGAGGATGCAGTCAAGCTCGACCCCATTGTGATGCTCCAGAGGATCCGTTTGATAGTGATGCAAGGCTCTACAAAAGAGTTCCCATTACTACAATACATCAAGACCATCCAACGTGGTCTGTTCCCCAAGCAAGAGTATCATGACAGACTTGACTACTACTTGAGGAAGGTCGACAGCGACGTTGATCAAGTCTATGATCTAGTCGGAACGGCGTTCATTGATGTAAGAACTCTGAACTCAGACGACTACCAGGCCGCATCTGGACAAGACGCCAAAGACAAGGTGTTACTTGCGGAACGAGCAAGGTTGAAGGCAACCGTGGCCTACCATGGACTACAAGAAGGAAGATATGGAGATTACCAGAAGACCGTTGAGGCAGCCTATGCCATGAACGGTACCATCCAGTTCCCTGATACCCTTGATCATCTTAGAGAGACGCTGTCCAATGACAGATTCAAGCCCAGCAAGGAATGGTTGGACCAACGGAAGGCCAAGGACCGGAAGCCATATTCCAATCCCAAGCCACCTCCTTTTGATCACAAGAAGATGAAGGAAGGGCTCCCAGCTGCTGTCTTCTACCAGCAGTCCCAGCCAGGCGAAGCCTGTTACTGTTGTGGAAGCCCAGATCACAAACTTCCGCAGTGCAAGGTGAAGTCGAAGATCCCCAAGCATGAATGGGCCATCAACAAGTGCCCACCACAGTGAGAGAATCCACCCAACACCAAAGATGCAGCTACTCAAGGAGTCCCACCACACTTATATCTCGCACCGGGTGACGGCGCCAGCTCCAGACCCAGCTCCAGCTGGAGACTCTTTTCCAAGCAGGAGGATGGATTCCAGTGGATTCCCTCCTCCTCCTACGAGCCAGTCGTACTTTCAGCAGTTCCCCATGTCAAGCCAAGCCTCCCAGGCTAGCGCGGCAGGGTCACTAAAGTTCCATTTCCAGCACCACCAAGTCGATGGAGTCCCGCCCTTGATGGCCAGAGATGATTCAACCACCGACGGTGAGCCGGAAGCTTCCATTGTCTGGGGAGCATTCGCTACCTATTTCCCCCCGCCCCCCTTTGGAAGGGTCTCAAATTCCCCCCAAACCCTTTTTTTATGCAGAAAAAAAAAAGGGAAAGTTTGGGCCCCCCCGAAAATGATGAGACATAATCCGAAGAAAGCTTTCACTCCGGCTACGGCCATGATCAGCTTGCTGAGGGAGGTCTTGACGGTGTAAGCATCGGTTCCTACCTTATCCTCCAGCGGTACAATGATACACATAATTTAATTGTCAGTCGTTCTGAACACCCTGACACCGTCTTAAACACAGATCCATTCGAAGTAGTCATCTCTCGGAGTGGTCAATACGATGATCAGAGCTGCTTTTCCGACTACAGCTCGGATACAAAGAATGAATTTCGTTGCTTGTTAACCGTGGCACCAGCCGGCGTCAACGGGAGAATCAGCGAGGCAAATGTTATGAAAAGATTTCCAAGAACCAAGACTCCACTCTCAGTCGGAGAACAGAACCATCAAGTTGCGTTTTGAGTTCCCAGGAGTTGCATAGATTGCCGAACTCAAAGGAGTGGCAGAGCCAAATCCTGCAGGAGTGTCGGTCAAGAACCTCATTCCTGATGGACCCAAAACAGTTTATCTCGACAGTGTCAGTTCAATCCGAACTGTAATGAACAAGGACATGATTTTCCGCAAGCGGCTATCTCCCAGACCAATCGAGTTGGCCACCAATGTTGGAAACACCAAGCTTACCCAAGAAGGTGACCCACCTTACGGCAATGGTTATTCCAATCCAGGAGGCATCGCCAATATCAACGCCTTTGTCTCTTGTTGTGGAGTACTGCGTCAGGGCACAGGATGGTGCCTATGTCCTCATGGACTCAAGATTCGACGACGCCATCTACCACTACCGCCCAACTGGATCCATACCAGGTATGGCAGGACCGCCAAAAGGTCTGTATGGCGAGTTGATTGAGCAACGACCTGCTGGATCACTTGGCCCAACTCAACCAGTTTTCACAGGAGTTCCAGCATTTGGTACAGACGGTGGAGGGCAAACTCGAAGGCTTTACCAAGAATCAAGCCAAGGGTGCATTCTCGCAAGAAATCTGTACCACAACCTCCAGCGCCCATCTTTGGCGGCATACCGCAACATGATCAGAACTGGTCAAATTCGCGACTGCCCCGTCAAGCTGGAGGACATCGATCGCGCCGAATTAATTTACGGGAGCGACATGGGCAACGCCAAGGGCTCTAAACTACTAACCGCAGACGCCCGCCACCAGTGAACGACAGTATTCATACTGTACCGGATGAGCGGTTGGCACCACACAGGTTCCCTGACCGGATGCATGGATTTGTTTTATGTCTTTGAGATTGCCTTTCTAGCCTTCACTGACTTTGCAAATCCGATCAACCTCCAGTGAATCAGCCTACCTGACCAACAGGAAAGGAAAGTCATTCTATGCCGCCATTGAAAAGATTTTTGATCGGTACGGTAATAATGATTTCAATATCAAAGAAATACAGTGCAACCTGGAGTTCAAGAGCCTTAGGGATCCTGTCAAGAACGACATGGAGCCCAAGCTCAACCATGGAGCAGCTCAGACTCCCAGTGGTCCCGCCGAGCGGAACATCAGAACCTTGAAGGAGCGAATCCGCGAAGCCTGGCATTCAAATCCCCGTTCATGGTGATGTCAAAGGTGATGATTGTGGAATTGGTGTATGATGTTAACTGTAATACCTCAACCTCTTCCCCGCCCTTGATGGAATCTCCAAAGTGTATCCTCCCAGGCAGATCTTGGAGGATCGGACCACAAGCACAAAAGATATTCAGTACACTTTTGGGAGCTATTGGCTCGCTTACAACGAACCAGACAAGCTCAATTCCATGGAGCCCAGGCGATTGAATTGCATCTATCTCCGTCCATTGATGGACAACACCCAAGGTGGACACAGTGTGATGGAACTAGTCACCTTTGAGGTGATCACATGCGACTGCATGTCCGCATCCTGCCCATGCCTCGCTCAGTCATTGATGCTGTCGAAAAGAAGGCATACGGTGAGGGTAAGAAATCACTAATCTTTCACAACCGCGACTTTGTGGAATTTTTACCTGTAGGTTTGCCTGCAGGAGTGGATGGTGTCAATGGAAAAGAGAGCTACCTCCAAGTCTATGGAGACTCTTCGGACGAGATTCAGTGGAATCCACGAATCAGATGAATGATTCTGAGGATGGGAACGCCCCAGGCTAGTACCAGGCATCCCAAACAGTATGCCACAGACATTGACTCCGATGAAGAAGGAGAAAGGGATTCCAAGAATCCCACAAGCACAAGTCCAGACAAACCCTACAGTTGAAGAGACGGCACCAGCAAGTGGATACCAATGATGGAACTCGCTAAGACCCAGCCAAGGCTTCAAGCTTCCACGATTGGAATGACGCTCAGCTCGGATGCCACAGCCGAAGCAAAGAAAGGAGTCACCTTTCGTCCAAGATGACGAAGCGAAGCAACCACTACTGTATGAGACAGAGACAAGCAAACATCTAGCTTTGTTCATGGACTCCTGTAATCACAGGAGTGCCACAGCAGAAGTATAAGGATGAGAGCAGCCATGCCCAACAACATCTTCTACCCAAGGGGCTGAAAGTGTGGGGCAATGAAAGACAGAAAGGCGGCGCTCAAAGAAGATGGACCAGCTACAAGCAAGAGTGTTTCAGTCCAGTCGACCCAAACAAATGCAGTGATTTTGAATTGAAAAAGGCCAAATGGCACTCATGTTTTGAGTGAGAAAAGGGATGGCACGGTCAAGGCCCGTGCAGTTTACAATGGGAAACCTACAAGGGTGTACCATCAGAAAGAAGATGCCAGAAGTCCAACATTTCACTTGAGGGTTTGATGTTATCCATGTGTGTCGATGCATCTGAAGATAGGGAGTGATGTCCCTGGATGTTCCCAATGCGTCATCCAAACCCCAATGCCAAAAGTCAACACAGGTGAAGACAGGGTCCTCATGATCATTGAGGGAACCTTGCAGATTACTTGTCGAATTATCCTGACACATATGCCTCTTTCCTGACATAAAAGAAGGGACGACCAGTCCTCTATGTCGTTGTGGAAAGAGCCATCTACGGAATGGTTTTGGAAGCATTACTCTGGTACAACTCTTCAGGACGACCTCGAACAAATTGGATTTTGTGTTCAACAAATACGATCTTGTGTGGCAACCGCATATCGAGGGGTACCAACAACAATCCGATTTCATGTTGACGACCTAAGTCAAGCCACAAAATGAAGTTGGTGAACAACCAACTCTGGAATGGTTCAACGTAGGTATGGAACCTATGGAGCCGTGAAGGCAACCGTGGTCCCAAGCATGACTATTGGGATGACGGTGGATTTTCGACCCAGGAAAGGTTGTATTGACATGATAGATTATGTCAAGAAATGTCTCAGATTTTCCAGTGGACTTTGGGGCATGAAAAAGGTACCAAGTGCACTCCTGCTGACCTATTCACTCTGGTGATGGCACCATCCTGAATGACAAGAACAGGGAAACTATCATACCTTTGCAGCCAAAGTGTTGTTTCTGTGCAAGCGTGCTCGACCAGATGTGCAGACTCTCACTACTGTGCTATGCACTCGTGTCAGAAGCCAACATCTGATGATTGGGACAAGTTGGTCCAGGCCTCAAGTTTTTGATCAGACGGCGCAGGAAAGTTGATCCTACAATTGAGACATACGCATCATCACTTGGTGGGTGGATGAATCATTTGAAGTCCATCCTGATTACCGTTCCCATACAGGAGGAGTCATGTTCCTTTGGAGTGGTGCGGTGCTGTCTGGTCTGCGAAACAGAAATTGAATTCGAGGAGCAGCACGAAGCGGAATTGATTGGAGCTGACATGTCATGTCGCCCATGTTGTGGGCAAAGTTGTTCCTTGAAGAGAGGGGATCGTTGTGAAGGACAAACATCCTCATGCAGGACAACAAAAGCACGATCATTCTTGAAGAGAATGGCAAAGGCAGTTCGGGCAAAGAACTCGGGCTCTCAACATTCGTTTCTTTTTTATTCATGACCAGATTTGGAAAAGGCAACCTTAGAGTTGTGTACTGCCCAACCTTGAAATGCGTGGAGATTTTTCACGAACCCCTTCAGGCAAGCTCTTCCACGAGCACAGGGCTTCATCATGGGGCATCCACCCTTTTTTGATTGCCTAATTTATTTTATTCGTTCCACGGTAGCCACTTAGGGCACCGTGCAGGAGTGTTTGGAGGAAACATACCTGACACCTCTTTACTATTTGACTCGTGTATTAATCATCTAGTCCGGTTCGCATGTAAATTGATCATGCAAGGAACCAAGGGAGTTTTAGGTCTAAGTGTTGCGGGGGTCCTTATATCCAATTCAATCACAAGAATTGCTATGCACCACCAGAAAATCCTCACTTTTGCTTTTCAGCTTAATCTAAAACCAAATTACTCCCCAATAAGCTGCAGTATTACTAGCAAACAACACCGCTGCACGAGAGACGAGATCCGAGAAATTAGAGCTGGCCATGGTGAGGGTCGAAAAGATACGAAACCTGATGCCGGCGCAAGAGATTAATCTAATCTAGGTTCTTGCCTTCAGCGTTGGCTGAATGAAGAATTGTGAGCTGAGAGAGAGACAACCTTCTTGCGATCGGCAGTTCAATGGCTGGTCTTGGCTAGGTCGCTGGCTTTAGTGATTCATGGTTGCCACTGTCGATCTTGCCAAATGTGGTCTTGGACGGGCGTCGTTGCATTAAGGGTAATCTTGTTTGAGAGGCATTGAGGAGCTGATGCGGTGCATCATCATGTGGGGTATCCATTTCCGGAACACAGGTGATGACCTGCGAGATGTAGAGATGTACTTGAGTTGTAGGTGAGGAGCGCGGGAATTGATTTTGCAAATTGTGAGATGGTCCTCTCGGCAACCATGATTAGGGTCATAGTTGCGAGAACCCATCAGGGTTCAAGTTTCCACGCTGCGGGGCGTGGAAACTCGGACGGGGGTTCCCCAGGCGTGTTGCTGCTCAACACAGGGTGGTTGCAAAATCCATTGTCTGCGAGTCTTCCATATTTTCGAGGCCGATTATAATTTGCTTCTGGGAGTCAAGTGGCGAGAATTACTCCACCACGCAACTAAGCAAGGGATCATCAACAAATGGCAATTTGGGTTGGTTCCGGGGAGATCTGCCAGTGACCTCTGCTACATGGAGGAGCTGGAATACGAGGTCTCCAAGTGTTGCCTCCATCCCCTGATCAAGAATGACAACGCTGCAGCAGCGTGCTATGACCGAATTCTGATGTACATCGCTAGTCTTGCGAGCCGCAAGATGGGGATGCCGGTACGGGTCTGCAAAGTGAATGGAATGAATCTGGAGCAAGCCCAGTACCATATCAAGACTAGTCTGGGAACATCAGTCACGTTTTTGGGGCACACCGAGGAGGATCCTTGGCACGGGTCTGGACAAGGAGCTGGGAACTTGCCAGCGCTATGGCTGTTCATCTCCAGTACTCTGTTTGACTATTTTGAGCCATATGCAACTGGGGCGACTTTCGCGAGTCCAGATGGCACCAAGCAGGTCAAGCTGTTCATGACGGGGTTTGTTGATGATACGAATTCCCGAACGAATTGCTTTCTTACCAACACCATTCCCTCAGTGCAGGCATTGGTTGACAAAGCGACAAAAGATGCTCCATGGTGGAGTGATCTTCTGTGGTCATCAGGCGGAAAGCTCGAAGCTTCAAAGTGTTCCTTCCACCACCTCCGATATGAGTTCAAATCCAGTGGCGAACCAAGGCTGGTCTCGGGGACTGACTTTACACCAACAATCAAGGTGAAATCCACTGATGGCATTGTTACGCCGATCAGACCTGTCGACAACTACAACGACCACAAGTCACTGGGGTGTTTCAAAGGCCCAGCTGGAACTCTCACAGCACAGAAAGCAGCCCTAATCAAGAAATGCAACCACTATACAAGAGTTCTGAAAGGGTCCCCGCTGAATCGACGGGAAGCCAATATGTTTTATTGCAGCATTTTCCTTTCGAGTGTGGGTTACTGCTTGGAGACCACTTTCTTCAAGGATGTCGATCTTGATACAATTGAGTCGGCTCCACGCCGAGCTGCCCTTCAGAAAAGGGGGTACAGAGCGAATACTGCAAAAGTCATTTGCTATGGTTCCTGGAAACTCGGGGGAATCGAAATGTTTCGACTCGCCAACAAGCAGGGAATCGGGGTCATCCAGCAGTTCTTAAAGCACTGGAGGACCAGGTGCACCGACATCGGAGATCTAAGTGAAGTCACATACGCATGGTTGCAATTCCATGCCGGAAATGGCCGGCCCATCCTTGAGGATCTCGAAATCGATTGTCATCTCCCAGTCGGGCTGTTTCAATGCATGCGGAGGTTTCTTCACTCCGTTGGAGGCACCATTGAAGTGCACAACGCTCGCATTCCCCCGTTGCAGCGTGAGCACGACTCCTACATTATGGATTGGGTTGGGTGGTATGGGAATTTCTCCGAGGCAGATCTGAAACGGATCAACTATGTGCGCCTTTACTTCCAAGTTGTCACAGTCGCAGACATCACTACTGCATGTGGCACCTACATCCGGGAGGAGTTCTGGCATGGCTTTTCCAGTCCTCTGAGGCCTCACACCACCTACTTCAAAATGTTTCAAGATCGACCCAAGGATCCCAGGACTTGGTGGTTGTGGAGGAAAGCGTTATCCCTTTTCGCTCCGAATCTGACGTTGGATGTACCCCTGGGGAGGTGGCTCGTCTCTGCTGACAAGCTTCGCATGCGCCACAGGTTCTTCTACAAAGTCGATGCCAACGTCGTCTATCAACAAGTTGATAATGAAGAGTCCGAATTCTGGATGTTCCAACATCCAGTTCCAAACAAGGACCGGACAGTTCATTGCTGGGAGTTCGGAGATGAGACCTACCTGGACGCCAGCATCCTACACAACTCTGTGCCACTGGACCCCTACTTCCCCCGATCTTGCACCTCTGTTCAACCAGACTCTGGAAAACGGCGAGTATTGGATCTGACTCTATTCAATCAGCGTGAGACAGTGGTCATTGGTAGTGGTTTCACAGCAGGCATTCCTGCTCGTCCACTACCACCCACACCAACAACATTTGAGGATTTCCTTGTATATATATATATAAAAAGTACTAGTTTTAGGCAGACTACCTATCTGGTCCGGAGGACCTTTGTCAACGCTGGTACGAATCGAGCCCGAGGGCCCAAGCAACTGAGTCATTTATGTGGGTGGTCGCACGACACGAGGGGAATAGCATTCAGTTTCATTGAAACAAGAGGATGTACCTCATATAAGCACGATTGTAACTAGCTAACTAGTCTACGCTCGTCTTTCACCTCCATCCCCAACGAGAGGGGACAGGTCCTTGTTTCTCCGCTACCACAGTGAATGCCTCCTCGTGGAGTGACCGGGGGCGCAGTGGCCTAGTCCGGATTAAGACTAAAATGTGTGATCATCAGTTGTTGTTGCCGTTGGAGTTGTCGATTCGCTGGAGCAAGTTGCTTCTTGAACTCTGTTCGGGCCAGGGTGGTAGATTCAAGCCATCGTTTTGTCTTGTCGATAGTGAATGTAAGGGTGTGGTTTTGGTGTCCGGGTGGCTCTCCAGTGGTCGACGGGAGTAGGCCTATGGTGCCTGGGTGTACTGTTGTCGAACCCTTCGCGTAGAGTGTCCAGTTGGGATAGTTGGGTGGGAGTGAGGTAGTGCCATGGACGGATTCATTTCGGTTGGTCAAGGTTGAAGTGTAGGCTCCAGATCTGTTTGATGAAGGCGCTGGTCCAAGCCAGGCCATCTCCATTCTTCTTGAGTCGTTGCAGGGTGTGTTTGGATGTGTTGGAAGATTGGGAGACCCTGCCAAGTAACAAGTTTCCACAGCCAAGGTTGGTTGGTCGGCGATGGCTTGGCGGATGGAGGTTGGCATCGGGTGGTGTTGGGTGGAGTGGTGTCCCTTGGTGCCACCGGTTGAGGTGGAAGAGAATCTGTGTTCGGAGTCTGGGGTGGGTGTGCCTCTTCTTCACCACTTGTTCAGCTCCGTCATTTGTTTCTTCCATTCCGCTGTAGCAGTGGTGGAGTCACAGAGGAGCACTGGAGAGTGTCTTCATCTTCGAGGCCGCATCGCGGACAGTTGCTGTGGTCTTGCCACTTTTTCGAAGTTGCATCCGTCCGACCCGCAGTGTCCTGAGGCGTGTTTGGTTACCCAAGTTGTGTGCCAAGGGGCTGCTTCTGAATGCCGGCCGTGGGCAGTCCAGTTGGTTCGTTGCCACTTGTCGTTCCATGCTTCGGTGGAGTAGTGCACATCGCGAACCCGTTCTTCACGTTGTTTCCAGTGGGCTTTGATGGAAGCTTCTCCCAGGAGTGTGTGACTTCTCTCAGGTGGAATCGCGCGAGTTTCGCGCCCTTGAATTGATTGTCACGCGTTCATGGGTGAATGGGATGTTGGGGAAAGGGGTGAACTGGTGCAGGTCCCAGTGTGTTTTGCCCTGGTGTCCATCTCTATATTCAGGATAGCCCATCGGTCCAGACAGCCATGGTGGATGTCGTTTCCACGCAGCAGCTCCGGTCGAGTCGCCGGGTGGGTCTCTTGTCGTCATCCTGGTGCCTTTTCACCCAACGGTACAGAACTTGCACTTTGCGCTTCCGTAGTTGCTTCAGGATTGCTCTGCCTTCCACGCGCAGGTCATAGTCCTTTTGTTGCTGGTTGGCTCAAGATGGATTCCAGTGCTTTCAGTGCTGCTTGCCCGTCACAGCCTATGATGATCTTTCCACTGGAGAGGTCGAAGCGATGGACCAGAGTGCGGACCATCAGCATCGCCACCAGTCCCGCCAGTTCATTCGAAGGGATGAGTGGTCTTTGGGGAGCCTGGGACACACAGTTCGCCGTTGATTCTTCTTCTGCATCGTTGCCTTCTAGCACGAATGCAGCTGTGCCGGAATCGTTCTTGTATGATCCGTCACCGAGCGCCGACAAGCGGCGCTGCCTAGAGCAGCACTGCACGACTAGTTGAGTAGTATAGGGTGGTGGAGAGACTCGGCCATTTACTGAGCCGACCGTCTCCGCGACCCAGGGTGCCGCTCGTGATTGCTAGAATCAGAGCGGGAACCAAGGCACGAATGAGGCAGTCCCGCGGATGTGAGTCCCGCGTGATAGTGCGACATTCGGCCAACCCAGGGAGGGAGAGGTGGGTTAATCTATTCTAGTTCTTGCTTGCAGCTCGGCTGAAGGAAGAATTGTGAGAGAGAAGGAAGACAACCTTCTGCGATCGACCTGTTCAATGGCTGAAAGAGAGAGTTGGACCGGTCTTGCATGTTGTGTTCATTCAAGGTTGCCATCTGTGAGCGGTCTTCGGGGGTGCTATGCCTTAGAGTCTGATTCTTGCGAAGAGGCAGATGTAGCGACATGTATGTGGGGTATCCATTCAGGAACGCAGTGATGACCTGGAGAGTGTAGAGATGTACTTGATGAGTAGGGAGCGAAGTGTTGGAATCGATTTCGTGTTTTGTGAGATGGTACAGTTTGGCAACTGTGAGTCGAGTCATTCTTCGAAGAACCCATGAGGGTTCAGGTTTCCACGCCAGGCAGCGTGGACAGATAGGGATCAGGATCGTTGTCCTCTTTTGCGTGCGGCTGCTCGACAATGAGCGCCGACAAGCGGCGCTCGGCTAGAGCAGCACTGCACGACAGTTGAGTAGTGTAGGGTGGTGGAGAACCGGCCATTTACTGAGCCGACCGTCTCCGCGACCCAGGGGTGCCTGCTCGTGATTGCTAGAACCCGAGCGGGAACCAAGCACGAATGAGGCAGTCCGCGGGATGTGAGTTCCGCGTGATGTGCGACATTCGGCTAACCCAAATAGCCACGAGAATAAAAAGGCAAAACAGGGTGGGAGCGTAGCGGGGTGGGAAAAATTGGAGAGACGAGAGGAGGCAAGGTCTCTCTGGAGAGTGGACTAAGGGAGGTTAGTCCTCGTAGAGTTCCGCGTGAAGGAGGATCTCTGCGATAGTAGCAGGCGCCTGGGCAGGCGGGAGGAACTTGTCGTAGGTGCCTGCTGGAAGGTGTAGGCACCGTGGGCCAGCATTTTTGGGAATAGTGATGCGTGATGGTGGCGGCCTGGATCCGTAGGTAGCGCAGCATGGCGTCTGACTTCATCGACCGAGGAGGCGGATGGCATCAGAGTCCACATGGGCGCAGAGGAAGCAGTGGCGCCGCCCGGCGGAGGGAGCGAGCCGACACTTTCATGTGGGAGATTCCGGTGGTCCGTTCGAGCCGCTTGCGGCAGCACGAAGGGAATCGGTGATGAACTTGGGCTTGACGTTGTACATTTCTTACGGACGGAGTTGTAGTGTTTGTAGGTGGAGTGGAGGCGCGGTCTCCAACGGGGTGTTGAGCGTGATGTGTGCGGTGGGGATGTGACGGACGAGACGGGCGAGGGATTTGACAGGACAGAGCCAGGGGTCAGCGGTAGCCCGGTGACCCACCGATCGCCTTTGACGGCGTTCTTTTGGTCAGTGAATGTCAGCGAAGCCCGGTGAGGCGACTGGGGTCAGACACGTCATTCAAAGAAATCTTGTCAGCGGTGACTTGGAAGCGACCGGCGATGGTGAAGGTGATGTCCTCAAGGAGAAAGGCGTGGCTTCGGGCCTCAGGGTTACCGGTGTCGAGGTATTCAGCAGGGCGGAGGAGCCAGAAGAAGGCGCAGATGCAGAGGTCCGGAGTGTGTTGGTTGACGGTGCCACGAACGGGGTCTACGTAGTCGAGAGCGGTGAGCATTTCTTGGAGGATGGAGATGTTGGCAGGGTAGTCCCGGTCGGGAGGTCCGTCGCCGTCATGGAGCCCTTTGTAGTAACCAGTGAGTATGGGATGGAGCTTTCCGTCGGAGCCGATTCGGGGATCAGGCTGGTCCAAGTTGGATATCCCCGTCGCCGACGGCGTGAAGGTCTTTGACCACTGTGTCAGCTCGGACATCGTTCGACACGCGGTTGTTGTGGGCGAAGGCGAGGAGGTAGCGGATACGGACCTCGGGCTCACGGATATCACGGAGGGTTGCGTGGACCTTGTGGCGGTCGCAGAAGTCACACCGGCGCCCGAAGGTGCGGTTTCGGGCCTTAGCGGTCTTGGAGACGATGCTGTTGGCGGCAACTTGCAGCGAAGCTCGGAGAGTAGACTGGAAAGGTGATCCCGGTGCACAGCGTCACTCGGGTGCAAAGTCAACAAAACA
>CAICTM010001453.1:0-28971 GCA_903772945.1 Seminavis robusta
GAAAAAAGAGAGAAGATCCGGCCAGCTAGCTAGGCTAGCTAGCTATAGAGACTCACTGTTTCGGTATCTACGATCACCGCAGGCTCGCTCCTTCAGTGGCCATGTCTCCACCGAAATTTTCAGTCGGAAAGATGGATGATGTGCTCGCTGTGGTTGGTGGTGGTTGTGCACGTCGGATCACAACTACCTGGCTTGCTGCCAGTTTGGTTGGAGTAGGCCAAGATAGGCGTGCACACCACGAATGCCACTGGCTGTGCACACCAGCACCACAACCACTGCAACTTGCAACTGTGCACAACTCGCTCAAATAGAAATCCTTTACGTACGGTGCCTCCAGCAGCTCCTCCAGCTATTCACGCACCTCCAATTTTTCAGGACGTAGCGCCTAGGTTTTTCTAGTACAGGTCACGGAAAAAGAGGATCTTCAAAACATCAAGTAGTCTATTTGAAGGAGGCGAGCTGCTACTAGTACTACCGGAACCGTAAGCTTTCATAGTAGACAAGCAAATACCACGCACCAAAGCTGCAAGGCATCCGATCCTTCAAACGTTCCTGCACTTGAATGTAGGTACGGCAGAAAACGAACAGAAATCTTTGCATCTCTGTAGCAAAAAACGAGTTTCTGTGGTTGGCCACGAGGCCCCTTTTCTGATTTCTCTGTCTGGGAACGTTCATAGCGTCAAAGACTATGGCCAATGTATCTATACGTGTCATCATCCCAGACTGGCGGGTTGTAATGGTACTACCGCATCTAGCTATAGTATGTGCAGTGGTACCGGTACAGTCGTATGGTACATGGTACTGGTACCGTCCCTGGAGGGTGGCTCAGTGAGTGATCCAAGATTCCCGACTGAAAGTGACTGAAAACTGCCCAGACGTGTGTTACGGTTCTCGAACTGCTCCAGAAAACGGTGTCAACGTGCACAGCAGCAGCTCCCGACTGGGAGGGAACCAGATGCTCGTGGAGTGTGTCTTCTATCTTCTAATCTACATGTATCACACTCCTCAATTCTTCGTTTGACAAGTCTCATCTTTGTTGCCTGTTGTGCACTCGTAGCAACAGCTCCAGCTACCAGTAGTAGCGATCCGGCAAACTGGAAAGCGAAGACTTCTCCTCAGTCTCCGTGCAAGTGGCTTATTTTCACCTTTTCATCTGATCACAAAAATTGCATGAGCAACATCAAAATCACCAAACCACCCGAAGCAAGACAAACGCCCCTGTTGATCCTGATTTTCCTTTTGATGACCACAACAATCCCAACAGCAACACCATTTCACAACTCATTCTACAGACAAATCATCAACAGACAAACAACAAGCAACATCAACATGAGCGGCAACAAGAACACTCCCACTGCCCAACCCAAACTCAACGGCACAACCGCCGCCGCCCATCCCAGCGCCCCCAAGAACGGATCCGCCCCCTCAAACGGCAAGATCGTCCCTCGTGTCGACTCTGTCGTCCCCGTGGCATCCACCAAATGGTTGGCTTTGGAGACATACCATTACACCGACGAAGATGGCAAACAACGACAATGGGACGTTGCCACACGAACCACCAAACCCAAGGTCGACAATAGCAATGGTGTTTCCAACACAACACCCGGCAATACGCGTTCCACAGCCGACGCTGTCGTCATCATTCCCTTGCTGTCATCCAAATCCAATCCCAGTAATAAATTGGAAACACTCTTGGTGACACAGTTCCGTCCTCCTGTCAATGGCTACACGATGGAATTCCCCGCTGGATTGGTCGATGCCGGGGAAACGGTCGAAGCCGCAGCCTTGCGAGAATTGAGAGAGGAAACTGGATTTGTCGGAGAATTCTGCAGTGCCGTCCCGGATGTTTCGAGAGCCGTCTGTATGAGCCCTGGATTGGCCACGGAAACGGTCCACGTTGTTCTAGTCCAAGTCGATTTGGACAATCCCTACAATCACGGAACTCCAAAGCCCGAATTGGACGATGGCGAACACGTCACATTGCATCGGGTTCCATTGGACGAAGGACTCAAAACATTGGTCGACACGTGTCCGGCCATGCCCATTATGGGACTTTATCTGTTTGCCATGGGATTTCAATTGGGGAAACAACAACAACAAGCCGAAAAGAAGTGAAGCGAAATGAATCAAAATTGAAGGGCAAACGCACAAACAACAACAGTGGACGAAAAAGCGTCGGGAAAAGAAACAACCAAATAAACTCAACGCGACAACAAAAGGTAGAGGGCATTGGACGAGAGGAGGCAAAGCAAAAAATCAAAGAAATGAAGGTGAAGCGACAGGCCCAAAGAAAAACGACAAAACGAAAGCAAGAGGCGCTCGCGGCGATGATATGGATGATTTGGGAGTATTCATAATGCTTATTCTATTCTGTATTACGTGGTGTAGCAGTTCATGTCGATGGATCAAACTCATGTCGATGGATCAAACTAAAGCAAGAACGAAAAAGAACGAAATATAAACACTGAAACTGGCTGTCGTTGCGCATTCCACGGGCAAGCAATCGTAGAGACGGGCAATGACGACGTCGGGATTGCTCATAGACAAGTGGCGTGCCACCGGTTTCCGAAAGAAGACTTCAAACATGCAAACGACACTCGTTTCCTCGCTGTGTCTTTCGAATCGGCTACCTTCCGTGTTGCCAGTTCGGTGTCGCGTGTGATCTCGGGATCGCGTTGGACAAGAAAGTTGACATTGAAATTGTGAGGAATTGAAATTTAAAAAACAAATTGTGAGGAATCAGCAAAACTGAAATTGTGAGTAATCGGCAAAACTGAAATTGTGAGGAATTGGAAATCGAAAATTGAAATTGTGAGGAATCTGCAAAAATCTGTAATTGTGAGGAATTAGGAAAAATTGGAATTGTGAGAAAACAGATATTAAAAATTAGAATTGTGAGAAACCAAAATCGAAAATTAGAATTGTGAGAAATCAAAGCTTGAAATTGAAATTGTGAGAAATCATGAAAATTTGAATTGTGAGGAATTTAAAATAATTTGAATTGTGAGGAATCAGAAACATTAGAATTGTGAGAAATCGGGAAAATTGGAATTCGAATTGTGAGAAATCGAAACTCAAAATTGAAATTGTGAGAAATCAGGAAAAAAGAATTATGTGGAATCCGGAAAAAATAAAATTGTGAGAAATCTCAAAATTATGAATTGTGAGAAATCGGAAAAAATTGAATTGTGAGGAATCTTGGAAATTAGAATTGTGAGGAATCTTGGAAACCAAAATCAAAAATTTAAATTGTGAGAAATCAGGAAAACTTTGAATTGTGAGGAACCTGCAAAAATTTGAATTGTGAGGAATCAAAAATTGAAAATTGAAATTGTGAGGAATCACAAGAAAATGAATTGTGAGAAATCGAATAAATAATTGGAATTGTAAGAAATCAAAAATCGAAAAAATCAATTGTGTGGAATTGCCAAAATTTTAAATTGTGAGAAAACTGAAATCGATTATTTGAATTGTGTGGAACTGAAAAATATAGAAATTGAATTGTGAGAAATCATCATAAATTGAATTGTGAGAAATATTTATTTTTAATCGTTTTCTTTTTTCAGCATTTTCCTTTTTCTCTGCTCCGACGCCATGTTCCTCCACCATCCCCATGCATTGTGCAGTACTAGCTAGTACTGGTACCTCGCCACAACACAAAAACATCTCGAAACAGCCGCAGCACATCGAATATTACAGAAACTGTAACCATGGTGAGAATCAGCAAGCCTTGGTCCGCGAAGCACAAGCGTGTGACAAAGGGTGGAAGTCTTCCGTACAATTTGTCCAACTCGTTTGCACAACCGCTGACTTCGGAAGAACTGATCCAATACGCCAAGGAACGTGGCGATCAAGATCTCTTGGACGCTTATCAGAAGCATGATTTGACGTACACTCCCAATGGTGGATCCCTGGATTTGCGCCAAGAAATTGCACAGCTGTATGGACCGTCCATTACGGCCAATCATATTTTGGTATTTACAGGTGGTCAAGTGGCAGTACAAACGGCAGCCTTTGCCGTCTGCGACCATGACAACAGTCACGCCATTGTCTTTACTCCTGGCTATCAGAGTCTATTGGTGGGACCTGTTCATGCTGGAGCACAAGTGACACAAATCCAATTGTCGGCTGCCAATGGGTGGGCCATTGACGTGAAACAAGTAGAAGCAGCCATTCAAGAAAACACAAAATACATTGTCATCAATGAACCATATAACCCAGCTGGGACACTCATGGCACGACAAACGCAGCAAGAATTGATTGACTTGGCAGCAAAGCACAACATTATCATTTTCTGCGATGAAGTCTATCGTTTGCTCGAACATAATCCTGAAAAGGATCGACTTGCAGCCATGTGTGATGCCTACCAAAAGGGCATGTCTTGTGTCACCATGTCCAAACCATGGGGAGCTTGTGGGGTCTCCATTGGTTGGATTGCCTGTCAAGATTTGGACCTGAAAGAGCGCATGACTCAGGTGCAGTATTTTGGAACGGCGTGTCCCTCTCGCGCCAGTGAACTGCAAGCCATTATGGTGCTCCGAGCTAGTGATTTTATATTGGGCAAGAATCTGCAAATCATTCGACACAATGTCCAACTGCTACGTGAATTCATGGACCGTCACAAGGATCTTTTTCATTGGGTACCACCGAATGCCGGAGCCATTGCCTTTATCAAACTCAAAGCAGGCAAGTTGATGTCGGATGAATTAGGCGCACAACTGGCCGAGCATGGAATTGGAATCAAACCAGCCTACTGTTTTTCGGGAGATGAGAATGTGACAGAACAAGTAGACTACTTTCGAGTGGGCTACGGTGAATCCAAGTTTCCAACAGCATTGAGCCAGTTTGAAGAATATGTTGTACAGCATCGGGATCAGTGGTTGTTGGCACAGGAATCAGCCTCGACATGATTCCGAATGATTCATTCCCTCGCTGCTCTCGCAGTTTTAATGGTTTCCAAAGCACTAGCGGTACCGGTACATTTACTAGTTATGGTCGCCACGGTTTGGCAAGGAACAGATTGGCTGATGTGGAGACTACCACAGGGAGGTTTTCGTTTTGTCCTTCTTCCCTATCCAAAGCCTTGAACAATTTCGTTTTGGCGGACTCAATCTTTTCTGGCGAAGCTTGGTGCATTTTGGACATTGGATTGGTGGCGATCATCTCCCACAAGGCACCAGCCTTGGGCCATACCACAGAATGCATGCATCGGTGAACTTGAAAGCTTGACGCATCGTAACCAGCATCGGCCACCAACATTTCTTTACCACGAGCGGGCTCAAACCATCGTTTCCATGGTGGCTCTTCGTTTTTGTCACTACTACTAAGGCTGGTTAATTCTTGAAGAGACTGTTCAATCAACTCGTGAAAGCTGGGCCCGAATCCTTCCTCGACTAGTTCGTGACGATGCTCTGTCATCGTCCAACAGACGTTGCCAAAGACTGCGTTTGGGTTGTCGCTTCTCAAAACTCGACGGATCGTTTGCAATGTTTCAAGATAGTCCGGAATGATAAAGATGCCAAAGACACTCACGACAACATCCACCGAGTCGTCCCCAATTCCTCCCAACTTGCTCCCATCTTCTACCTTGAATTCCAGTGCTGTTTGAAAATTGGGAGGGATACGGTCCTTCATGACTTGCTCGGCTTGATTCACCATTCCAGGAGATAAATCACTCAATATCAGTGTCTGGCCTGGAATGCCCTGTGGATAGGCTTCCAGATAGGCCAATCCAAAGGTACCGGGACCACAGCCAACGTCAAGAATCGTTTTGGCTGAGGCAATTTGAGGAGAAAGCAACGCGATCAAATCCTTTGCGTACAAGACTGTAAAGCGAGCAACATTGTCAAGGTAATGCTTGGCGGCTTGAGCCTTCTTGAAATCGTCTTCTCCGTTGGCCATGGGGGTATCTTTCACCATGGTCAACAAATATCGAGATGGGCCTGGACGGCAAGGTGCTGTACGAACAGGACCAGCGGAGGGTTTTGGTCTCCAAACGTCGACAAGAGAAGCTCCACAGACGCAAGCTTTAAACCAAAACAGTGAGGCAAAGAGGATACATCCAGCTTTGGAATTCATTGGAGCCAAGATCCAAACCTGCCGTCCCTCCTTTGTTGCAGCCTTTCGGGAGGTGAGAAGGGTGCTCGACGAAGATCCAAAACCTTGTCGCACGACTCGATAAACCCCAACCCTGTTTACATCTGCATTTCAACCACGCTTCCGCGTCCAAGTTCACAGTCTTCAAATTTGATGTTTGCTGACAATGCCACACCGGGAAGAAGAGAAAAGTGATAAGGAACCCACATGAAACTGGCTAATTGATGTTTGCTGACAATGCCACACCGGGAAGAAGAGAGCAGTGATAAGGAACCCACATGAAACTGGCTAGTAGCTTGGCTAGCTAGGTACCAAGTGCCCTGGTTTGACAACAGACTCCACCCCACCAACACCAAACCTAGTTTGATCACCCACTGAAAAAGCAGCGATACTGCGGTTGCTCCTCTCTACCGACTCTGCTCAGTGGGTAGCCGCTGCAGCCACCAGCTTTTGAGGCTGGAACGGTTCGGTAGGAATGAATGATCAAACGAATCGAACCCGCAGGAGCTCCCGCAGGCTCCGAGCCCAGCAACCAAGATCCTCTCCAATCTCCAAGAACCAAGAACCAGCGAAGGCACTGCTCTTGCTGTAGAAGATAGCACGTGCATGTTGTGCATTGAACTTACAGCGGCAATTGGTCGATAAGCTCGAGGCCCTCCTGTAGCAACATCTCCCTAATAGGGGCTGCAGCAACAGGTGTTGGTAGATTTACGTCTTGGAAAATGTATGTAAAGTCCGATGCTCACAACAATCAACAATGTTATGCTCACTGAGAGGATGAGAAGCCCTCAGTGCACTCAGAACTCAGAACCGACTTTCAGCAGCTCTTTCGGCTCAGGAAGCTACGAGAAGTTAGCTACTAGAGTACCGGTACAGCTCATGATACGAATGTTGAATGGTGGTGTCCACGTAATAATACGCAACTTGCTTCATGTGATCACATATGGAGTTTCTGTCCCCAAGCCTAACCCATCTGTGCTCCTGGTTGATGGTTGCCAAATCAATACCGTTGTTCGCAGGGATCCAGCTGCATCCACCCAGCCATCCATCAAAACCCTCCGGTACCGGTACAGGATACTGGGGGGTGGAGAAAATCAATGCCATCCCATGCTCACCAGGGCTTTCAGTCATGGAGCCACTGCTAACCACTACCAACCACTGTTTCGCGAAACAGTGGTCACTTGCACCAGTGCCTACCACTGTCTTACAAATGTCTTTACCACTGTTTACCACTGTATTCATCACGGTATACCGCACCTTGCTTGGAATGGGTTGCATTGGATTTCTCCACCCCCCTATTGTTCCCATTCGGACGAGTTGACCCTGGGTGAGAACCTTGGTGTGTCAGCTCAACAAGATTGGATTCCAAACAATAAGTCCACGGCAACTGGATCTTTCCGATCAAGTTACATTAGATCTAATGATTTATGATCCTGCTTCTCTCATCGAACTTTTTGTGGGGTTTCTGTTATCGATGGGACTGTAGCTGGACTGTTCATAGCTGTTCATTCGGAGAGGAAGTCCCAATGTCCCAATACGGCCAATACCGGTCACTAACAGACGAGTAAAAGGTCACAAGACGTAAGAACTCAATATATTAACCGGCATTCAGTGGGTTTAGCGCCACAAGGGAGATGAGCGACAACTCCAACTCCACATAATCTCACTTCCCCGAGAAAAAGTATCATCAGCATTATCTCCCTCTGGTCTCAACACCGCAAAACCAAGCCACCAAACTACATACCAATAATAACCATGCCAAGATCATCAATGCCATCGTCGTCCCCCTCATCATCGCCCTCACGAAGTTCGATGTTGAAGTCCGTATCAATGGGCTTCAGTATGATGAATCTGGGAGGATCAGCCAAGGAGACCGAGAAGCACAGCAGCAAGAATTTTGTGTATAAGAATCGTCGCACTAGTCACAAGAAGACTCTGCCAAGAGCTACCTATGGAGAGCTCATCATGGGCCAAGGAGATCCATTGGCACCTAGTCGTCGAGCTCTGGGAACCAAGCCAACAACACAGAGACTTGCAGAAGATCAGGGAGAAGGACTCTTCATTTCCAAGAGGCGAAAGTGATTTCTTTGCAGCATAGAAGAGCAGAACACTGAAGAAGGGAGCGAGGACAACAGCAGGCTAGACCGCGCAGTGGCCAATCGAGGTTCACCGAATTACAAGAAGGGGGTCTCATAATTGCACAACTTAGGGTTATACCATAATACATAGAGAATAGATATTGCATTTTGAAAGGAAAGAAATGAAGCCGTATCCTTGGCTAGCACCTTTCTATTGACCATAGCCCTGCATTGCTGCCGTGTGGATTCAAGCCAACCATCCGTGCTGCCTGCACTTCATAGCCCTATTGTTTTTTTAGCAATGCCTTGATAGTGCTTTCTCTAAGGAGCCCACGCAGTCCAGTAGATAGAGTAGATACCGTTATCATTGTGCCGTACCTGCTTCGCACAGCAAAAGTTGAAGGTTTACTGCTTGCCAATTGCTGCATTGGGGAAGAATTCCTCTGTGACATACCTATGCACCTTTAGAGGTGTCAAAATTTCACTTCCCTTCCAGGAAGACAGCTCGGTTCTCGAGAAGGCAGATCCTGAAAGTCGGGAAAGACGTGACAAAAGCGCAAAGTCGCAACGAATTCGCGATCCAAAGTCACGAAAGTTGCGCGACTTACAACTTCCACACACCTAGCTAGCCAGTACGGCACGGTACGTGACCGACACCTCCGTCGTCTTGGCCAGGGCAAAGATACCCCGTGGAGCACACCTCACCGAGCACCACCGAGCGACTTAGATGTTGCGCATAATTCATCTCTTCAAGTCAGATGCATCACCAAGCATGTCCTGAGATCATCATTCTAGGAAAGGCAGGGGCTCCGCCGTTCGCCAAAGCCTAGAAGAATGGTGGCTTGGAATCAAGTCTGAAATGGGCGGAGAGGAATCGCACAAAGATAATTCGAAAAGGCCGCGATTGCGAGGAAGTACTGGTTGCAAAGAGATCCATGGAAGCATGGGGAGTCGAAATCTACTCAGGCTTCTGTGGAAAAGTTTTGAAGCAGATCAACGATTGTGTTGACGGAAGTGGTCCCTACAGCATTCTATTCGATTACACTCCACCCGAATTGGCTGTGCCCCCCCCGACAATCTTGAGGAGGCCATCCACGCCATTAGCGAGAAAGACATTGACAGCCAGGCACATGGCCGAATGTCCATGACGCATATCGGAGATTTTTTGACTGAGAAACATCCAAATCTACAAACAGAACCTCCCATCTATTGGGATGCAACTTCCCAGAGGTATCAACTCAAACCAAAGTTCAAATCTATCCAGGGAAGTGATCTACTGAATCCCTTTCATCGCTTTTACGACGAGAGTGCTCCGACGGAAGACGTGATTAAAGCGCAGCACCAAGATCCAGAAAGTTGCGCTGCAATGGTCCTCCGAGCAATGGCCATCTCTCAAGCTTGCAACAGGGCACCTTGCCACCGCTGTAGTGGCCAAAGCACGTTGCGCTGGAATATGGGAAGAATTGAGTCCATCCCATGGAATAAAATGGTCTGCACGATGTGCGGATCTCACTTTGAGGTCAAGACTGTGAAGGACCTCCTGAACAGGCTTCAGACAAGCAAATACATTTTTGGGCTCAAGAGCTTCGGCAACTACCACGCCATTCGCCGCCATGATCAAACCAAACCGTTTTACTTGGATATGCTTGATTCAACGCCACTTCTAATGGGAGAGGAATCCACAGACTTGTTTGTTGCTGAGATTGAGAAGTGTTGCCCTTCATCAAAGATAGGTCGTTCATTCGAGAGGGCACGTCCACTCGTGTGTTCTCAAAGGTGCAAATCAAAGGGGTGACTAAATGGTTGAAACTGGATCTCACGAGCACGACCGAGAACAAAAACAAAGCCCGTAGAACCGTCAATCGTATCATCGACGAGTAGTTTAGGAAGGAGAGGAGAACTTTAAGAACACATCTGAAAGTGCCATCGGTGGCTCTACGCCCATGAAACAGATGTCTTTGGCAGAGCTGGAAGAGTACCGCCGGGACTTGAGGGGGAAACGATCTAGGATGGCAAGAAAGGATCCAAGCCAACACTCTGAAGAGGACAAGTGGGTCCTTGCTGAGTTGGCGAAGTGCGATATCTTCTGGAGTGCTCGGAAATCTTAAGCAGGCGTTTGATCGTTAATGTCGTGGGCTTTCAGTCAATGCATACGTGTAGAAACAAAGGACTAGCCAGCCAGACTTGATAAACATCCTCACATAAAGCCATTTTTGCTAGAACCCGTACCCATTGCGATTTGTGACCACAGAGCTGGGAAGAGTGCGGAACTGTATACTGGCCAGCACCGAGACGCTGCAGGTAGGGGTCGGGAATCCCAGTTTCTTCCAAAATAGCTGAGCTACATGTACGAAGCCAAGGAAGAGGCGAGGCTCTCGAACACGCAAGAGAACCCATACTGGGAGTTGAACTCAGACCTTATGGTTGAAAGCCAGGCTGCAGATATCCTGTCCGTTGGAATATATGGGTGTAAGGCAACTAAGAGATCAAACCCCTGAATAACAATGCCTTGAACATTGCGCATTGCGCATTAGACCAGTTGGCCACAGTGTCACATTGATCAGCCAACCAAGGCCAAAGTACAACTGTACTAGACCAGTTGGCCACAGTGTCACATTGATCAGCCAACCAAGGCCAAAGTACAACTGTACTAGACCAGTTGGCCACAGTGTCACATTGATCAGCCAACCAAGGCCAAAGTACAACTGTACCAACTGTGGTACTTTTATGATTGGTGGGAATGATAAGGGCCGGACTCGAAAAGGCACGGTCAGATTGAAAGTATGATGCTCTGCCAAATTGAGCTACCATACCAGAGAAAGCACGAGGCGAGATTGAACCACCGACCTGTTGAACTGCAAACAGCTTCTCTGTCGCTGAGCTACCACATCCTTGTTGTTGCTGTTGCTGCGTATTGAGGGCTTTTCGTCTAGCAACAAGAGGCGGTGCAGCGAGAGAAGTCACGGTGTTGGATCGGGTTGACGCTGTCCCGGTTCAGACGTGGTGGGAGTCAAGTGGTGCACGTTTCACTTCTGGATATTTTCAAGCCCGAACTTTTGTGAGGATGATAAGGTAGACTACCCTCTTGACTCATCACTCCGAAGATTCTATCCATCACACAATAATAGGCTTTTGGAGGACGTGCCAGCCCGTGACCACCAGTTCGCGGCTACTCTGATTGGTGGTCTGGCTCGATGCCAACTTAGCTTGATCTTGGGGTCAACTGTTGCTACAAGAGATTAACAATCTACCGGTACATTCTAAAATTAGGCTTACCAATCTAGATACATTTCTTAGTAGTAGTTCAGGTTTTTATTCAGTAGTAGTACAGGTTTTATTCTATGCGATTATCGCTGTGATCATCAAGTGCCACCTGTTTGAGGGCAGGCGCCGTTCTTCTCTTTTTCATTGCTTCGTGCCGTGCAGTTGGTGAGTTCGTGATGTCGAAGGTTGTTTGCAGAAGGGGATGTGGGCGGACTTTTGCCAGGGGAAGAAGGCATATGGGTGTGTCGACGGCGACGGTCCCTCGATCTATTGGAGGAGGTCGTCGCCGAGGATATATCTTTCATCGATCCGTCTTTCATTGCAGATGAATCGGCACTCCTCGTGGACTTTCTTGTCCGGGATGACTTTCGTCTGTGTCCTTCTTTGCCGGCATCCTTCGAACGACGCTCTGCTGAAAGTTGTGCAGCTTTTAAGGCATCAACTTGTGAGCAGGAGCTGTGGAGACTCTCTGTTAGTCCACCATCCCTTCTGTGAGGGCGCGAGACATCCGTTCGCCTATCACGAAGAGTTTGCCGTTGGTGGATTCGATCAATGGTAGACAATGAGTTGTGCGTATTTTGGTTTTCCGATGCCTTCCGCGGGTCGAACTGTGCAATGGATGGATCAGCAGCATCAAACTTGAATACGATGGGGTCTATCGATGATTGACTGTCCATTAATGAGTCCCTGTCGGCGCCTTCATGTCCGGACAAAGCATCAACTTTGAGGTGTGGTTCATCATCTTCCTCCTCATTGCATGTTTTGTTGCTTGGGACCTTTCGTAGTAGGGGCTTTGTAATGATTTGGTTGAAGGCAGTCAACATGGCTTGGGGGTGGGGGGCCTCGCGAGGATTGTCCACCAAATCAACCTGTTCTGAATCTGCTAGGGCGATGCCACCTTCGAATCCAGGAGGATTCTTCTTGCTAGGGTTCATCCTGCTCACGAGGTTGGCAAGGACAGATCGGCGAGCGGTCCGCGTGCTTTGGTCGGCAGCGTCACCGTCGGTTGGGCCAAATCCCACAGTCGAATTGACACTATCTCGCTTCATCACATCTGGTAAGTAGCTGCCCAGTGAATGCTGCGACGGAAGCCCCAGCGAATGCTGTGAAGGCCCCTCGATCGAAGGATTACAGGATTTCTCATCCGCGGGTTTCAAGGTTGCCGAGGCGTTGAATGGACCATTGCTATCTCTGGATGAAGTAGTCTTGATATCTACGAGCGTGTCAGTGGCTTGCGACGACGACAACGGCATGGCTTCATCAAGTCCATCCTGTGGGCTTGTATCGGTACCTTGTCCGTGCTTTGAGCCCAGGGATATCCTGGGGTTGTTTTCAGGCATTATAGGTTGTGTCTTCTTTCTCCTTGTTTGTTGGTGTCTTCGACTCTTGGTCGAAGTTGATGGAGCAATCGAATCTTTCTGGTCGGGGGTTTTGATCGACGAAGCAAGATATTTGGAGAGAACTATCTTCTCGTCCTGCATCCTATCATGTCTCTCTCTGGGTCGCTGGTTTGTCACCAGAGTAGTTCTACGCCGTCTTTGGTTTGGACTACCACTCGTAGAACCCTCCCTGATGCTTGTATGTGCAGTATCGTTCGTGGACGTGGATGCGTCTAGTAGTTCACTAGCTCCCAGCTTGGGTACTGCAGTATGTTGAGACTCTTTGGCCAATGACATCCCAACGGGCAGCCCCTCCTTCTTGTTGACGCTTGTATCCACAGTTTTGGTCCTTCTTGTTGTGCTTGGCGACTTGGAGCTTCCCTTTCTGGATTGTTTGCGCTGATGACGGCGGACATGTTGTGAACTACTAGCAGTAGATACGACCGAAACATCCAATTCCGTATCATCCAGCTTGTCGTTGTTGGGTGTTTCCGTGTGTTGAGACCCCTCTTCATTGGATGACACATCGGCTGACGCACCCTGATTGTCGGGAATGCGATCTACCTTGTTTCTCTGAGATCTGCTTGGCGACTTGGACGAGCTTCCTCTTTTGGATTGCTTGCGACGCTGGACGCTTCCGCTACGTTTCGGTCGGGGCTCGGCACTTTCGACATCGATCTTTGGTAGTTCTGTGGGTCGTTGTTTGGAACTACGAGAGCTGTTTGGTGGTATCCTAGTCTTCTCGGCTGGTGACTGGTGATGAGAAGAAGATGTGCGAGACTGTCTTTGCTTGGACGATGATCTTGAGGACGAGTTCCCTGTTTTGCTGCGACTTCTTCTTCGAGGCGTGCTTTCGTTAGGCGCGGTGTTTGTCTGGTCCTGGGTTGTTGAAGTGGCGGCTGCAGTCTCATGGCCGGTGCTCTCCATACCTATGGATCTCAGGCTAGAGTTGAAGACTTCCGTGGACACTTCCTTTGAATGGACACTGGCGTTGTCCGACTGCAGTGTAATCTGCACGCGTTGCCTGTAGTCCAATACGGCCCGTCGTTTGGATGGGCCACGCTGTCTGGTACGATTTCGGACCCCGGAAACAACATCCTTGGCCACTCTTTGTTTCAGCCCCCTGGCTCTCAGAGACGTCTCTAGATGTTTTGTGAACTCTTGGCTCTGTGCCGAGTGGAGCTTGGTTGGCTTGATCATGCTACTGCTGATACTAATGGCTTCTTCTGACGACATGGGCAACGAATTCTGTGCTCGCTTGGGTGGGATGCGGCTCTTGTTGGGAGGCAATCTGCTCTTGGGCCGTTGTTCTTTCAGGGCTTCTGGCGATGATGACCCCAGTCGTTTGGCTGGGGTAGCTGCTCCCTTGGTGGTGGAGAGGAGTGGCTGCTGTTGATTTTCTACATCGACATCTTCAGCGGGAGCAGTGCATTCTGTGTGTTCCACCGGCACTGTTTGCTGCGGGATGGCTGCTTTGGATGAGGCACAGCCCATGGTTTTCTTGTCTCTTGATGATGTTCTGAAATTTAAAATGAACAAAACTAATGGTTGTGTCTCTGCTAGCTAGTCCTTTTTCGGTAACAATGCCATTGCTGTACATACACTGAGAAGCTAAGCGGAAGAGTTAGACAGGGCTGGGCTTGACTCAGAGATGCTCAAGCTCCTGGTCCGGGGGAACAATGCTAGTGCTAACTATATACAAGTGTAGCTTTGGTGGTACTGTAATCGATTGATGAGTTGCCGTTGTTTTTCTCGCTTTTCTTGGCTTTGTGAATGAAAGGAGCTTTGTAGCTTGGTGCTTGGTGGTTTTGAGGGCCTTGAGAAACATAAATCTCTGGATGCTGTGGGAAAGGTATCGTTAAATCACAATTTGGCTGGGAATTGAGAAGAGCTCTCAAAAGTGACTCTTGCCAAGATCTGTTCTCAACCAGTCAGGACTGCCACTGCGCCACTGCGCCGCTGTTGGACAGGGGAAGCAGCCAGGAAGCAGCTAAACAGCAGCAGTTCTTACTATCGCGGCACGGAAGCAAGACCTTGCGACAGAACGACGGAACCCCAACCCGTCCAAAAAGAGCTGTTGTTACTTGTTGGGCAACTGAATGACTGAATAGCCAGACGCAGTGGTCTTGCTTGCTTTGTCAACCAGGTTGAGCAAAGCCGAGTCGAGCAGCCTCCCAGTGCAAAGCACCCTTCATCATACCGTACTGTACCCGGAAGAGGATATCCAACAGTATCTTTTCCAGTCTGTTTCAGTTACCACCCACATTCAACACAGCCAAAGATGGCGTCCATGAGCTTTAGCAGTGGCAAGCAGGTTGTCCGACCGCCACAACGAGGGATATTCCCGCTGGACCACTATGCTGAATGTAAACCACTTGTCCAGGTACGTTTGCTTGCTCCTCACGCGCTGGTATCATCCCGCATCTTGTTTTCTGGCTGGCTAGTCGGTCTGGTGGACTTCTCTAACTTTTTCTGATTCTTACCTTTGTGTCTTGTAATAATCCACGCTGATATCATGTAGAAATATTTAAACTGTCTAAAAGAATCCCAGGATGTTCATCACAAATGCAAGGAATTCTCCAAAGACTATCTGCAATGTAGGATGGACAAGCAGCTGATGGCCACCGAAAACTTGGACAATGTAAGTTGGGCATGAGAACACCAACCATCAAGCCAGCCTATTTTGGTTTGGTGTTGATGGTATTGCTTGTGCTATGAATTGCCCGCCCAAGCACCTAAGAAATGAGCTAATATTCCATTGCTTTGCATTGGTTACAGTTGGGTTTCTCGCCTGAAGCTAAAGTGGAAGGTGCCAAGGAGTGCGACAAGTCTAAGGAAAAGAATGGATTCGTGGCCGGGAAACATATTGATAAGGGAAGCAAGTGGTGGTTCCAAAAATCCAAGAAAGATTGGTCCGCGTAAGAAGCAAACACAGCCATCACTGCCAACTAGATCTAGCTAGCTAGCTGCCGGCTAGCGAAAACGTATCTATCTCATTTCGTCTACAACAAGCAAACTAGAGTCTTGTGCTTGCGCAGTGGTTGTCGGTGCAAAACGAACCTTTGCACTCATCTGCTCCAATGCAGTAGTGCCCATCTTCCCAACCCAACATTCTCAACCCGATAACAGCTGCACCATCACCACTGGCACACTGCATCGACTGAGGAGCAGCATGAATCAGCTGGGACAGGGCCACGTAGTAGATGTCAGGATCGTGATTTTCCAGCATGTCTGTCGGCTCTCGGTTGGTATCGTCGTTCAAACCAGTGTACGTCGCCAGGTTCGAGGACATCGGATCGAGATAAACGGCATGACCAAAGTGATCTCCGTTCTTGTTCATGACCATGGGCCAGTAGTCATAGGTAGAATGTAAGGCATTGGCGAAGCGATAATGGTTCTCAGGGACGACATCTGGGCAATCTTCGTGCAACGCTCGGATGGATCCAAATGTCACGACTGTGGGGTTGTGGCGCTTCAGATCGGCTGATGCGACAACGGCAATCGCTCCGCCCTATAGCCAGCAGTACGCCACACGAGAGGGTCTGTGTGAGAGCCATCGATCCGTCCGAAAGAATTTCGTTTGATTCATGACCATGTGTTACCTGGCTGTGTCCTCCGAGAATTAGCTTTGCATGCATGTTCCTGGTCATGGACATGCACCGATCCACTTCTCGGACGAAACCTTCATAGTAGGAGGACCTGTACGCACTGACAATGCCAGCCCGAAAAGTGCAGCTGCCGACTGTATCCAGATTGTAATCCAAAAGCTGCATCACGTCTAGGGGGTTGTCAAAGTTTGTGGCTTGAAAGACTGCCATGCAAGTGTCCCCCTTTCTGGCTACGACGGCACAATCGTTGATGTCTTCAAAGACTTGAAAACTTTCGAAGCCTGGGTTGGGCTCCATTATGGGGCTGTCGGCCCGAGTTACTTCAATTAGTCTTACGAGATCCAGACCGCGATCGAGCACTTGCCTTGGCAAAACAAACTCTCCTTCACAGGCATTGCTGGTTCGCACCTCCGAAGGAAGGGTCTGACCAGCACAACAATCGACTAGAGCAACAAAACCAAAAAGCAATGCAGCTCTCATTGCCTTTACCATCTTGGGGAATACAGCATCAATGACGAGAGTAGGGGAATAATAGTACTTCAACGAAAGAAGTGAAAGCTCAAGAGCTCTCTCGTGTCGTCTACAACAAAAAAGAGAATCGGAAAATTAAACAAACAATGCAATCATTTGGCTTCTTTTGAACAAAACTTGTTCAAAATACATTTTTTCAAATCGGAACGCATTGGTAGCAGCCCTGGCAGCAAGAGGGCAAAGCGGTCACGCAATCATAAAATTTGGCGTCTATTCCAACTAGCTACCGGTAGCTACGGTGGCAATTGCAAATGGGGGGGCTACCGGTATGCCATACGTGTGTGTAAGTAGCCAACTCCGATAGTATCCTTCCCTGGATGCAGGTCTACCGCTACGACAGTTGCTATGACTGCTTTTACCATGACCATGCAGTACTTCCAGCCAACTCCTGGAGCCAGGAAGAACACCTGCCGCAACACCAGGACGTACAGGTGTACAGCAGACCTTCTTGAGGTCTGCTGTGGCTGCAAACACCTGGCCCACTCCTCCAGGACTAATCCCAATATTTTTGACAGTCCACCGACTGGCCTAAAACTAGGCCGGATGTCAGGCAGCGTACACCAAGCCCTACCGGTACCAGTACTACCAGATCCACTCAAGCCCCACATCCTCCCGACCATGTCCCAGCCACTCCAGGACCAACATACCATACTTCTCCTCCTTGTCAACCCTTGGAACGACACTGGCCCGAAGAAGGGATAGCTTCGGACGCACACCTGCTCAATGATTAATCAGCTGTGCATAAAAGCACAAGCCTCTTCTTACGCCAACCACGTCTGAGGACAGCATCCACGTTAGCGAATTCCAAGGGAGCACGGTCGCCTAAGTTTCCCATAACCAGCAAGGATGCCGTTTTTCGCCGTTTCGGACAGCATCTAACACCACGACCAGATTTCGGATGCATGCGACCAATACAAGCTCAAGAGGTTTGCCAAGTCTTGATTGCCGAGCCCGAAGCGCTACAGCTGTACTACGAAATAATGATGAGCCCAATCTTTGCAGGTTGCTGACCTGGGACCTGGACAAACTCCTGACCATTCGCGCTTTTCCCCACCATCTGAACCTAGATAGAGAGTTGGGCCGGAATGCATCAGCTTGAATGGTTCAGGATCCTACTTCGGAGTAGTTGTTTAGCATCAAAAACGTCAATGAACGAAAGCATCTTCTGCTTTGGCTGTGAATGAGATGCACAGTGGGGCGCAGAGCACGGCGACCCGCTATTGCTTGTCCTGAACACTTGAACCCTTGAACACTACAAGCGTTCGCCCTGAACTGGGAATGGCCAGTTTGTTGGGGTTGCAGCCTGGTGACGCTTTAGGAGGTGGCAGTGACTAAAAGATTGCTGGTATCTGCTAAATAATTGCTTACTTGTATCTATCTAGTACTAGTAGTATCTATCTGTAGCATCCTGTAGGAACCAGCAGCAGTCCTGTAGGAACCAGCAGCAGTCCTGTTACGCAGAGCTAAAGAAATCTTTAATCGTTCAAGCCCCTTGCCTCCGTTTGTGCTTGGCTGCTTGGATCCTTTGTGGGGTATCCATGCATCCTTGAATACCCCCTCGAACTCTGTGGTATCCGATGGTGCTGGCATCGACTTCCTGGTGTTTCATGACAGTGTTGTTGTCGCTGTTGTTGCTTCGCTGCTAAAGATGTGTTTCAAGTAGTGTCTAGCTAGTACAGTTGTAGCTAGTTTGTCTGGTGTGTGTTTTCTTCTTTAAAGCATTCTTTAATACTTTATCTAAAAAATTGTTTGGAGGGGAAGGTTCGGAAGAAAAAGCTGTGGAGGTGTTGGTTTGGGAATCGTTTGGGGAGGACGGTAGCCGCTCCGCTGTAAGACCAAACACGCCTTGCAAGAGGTCGCAGCAAGCTGGGAACCTCGGCTGTGTCTGTTTGTTTGCTCTTGTAGCTGGCAAGGCCATGTGTTGTGTGCCGCCTCTTTAACAGTAGCAGCAGCAGCAAAAGGCAGGCTCCAAGCTCGGCCTTTCGCCTTTTTGCATGCAGAGACACATAGCCTCTCTGGCGCGTTTCCCGCGGTTGACTTTGGAGGTGAGTTCATCATTTGGATCCAGCCGTTGCTTGGTTCATCTTTGGGCGGATGCAGTAATGACAGGATGCTCCAGTTTGCGTGTGACGAGGTATTCGACCAAGGAATGGAATTCACTGTCGTAGTTGAGAGGAAGGAGGTTGGACAGTCCACCCGTGTGGGAAATGGATTCAAAGTTGACATCTTGCGAGAGAATCTCTGCCGATTCAATGAGCAAATCTCCTCGACTCAGGTCCTTGGAGAGTTCGCCATCCACTCGTACCGTGGCGGTAATGCTGGTGCCATTGACATCAATGCCCCCAAAGGCGGTAAAGTCCAAAGGCTCGCCACAGGCGTCGACATCGACTTGCGATGTCACATCCACTTTGAACGCCTCCACTGTGGCAGTCACTTTCCACACGCCATTCCACTTGTACCCAGTGGTATATCCTCGACTGTCGAGAATTTCTTCATAGTCTTCACTGCCAGGTATCAGTTCCATACTGTGGGAACCGATACTCCGTAATCCCTTGACGCGGTGGGTGGAAAATCGAACCTTGCCGGAGAGTGTGCAAGCGTCTTCGTCAACGGCACGTTGCAGTTGCACACCACTGAGGTCGTCTGTCAGTGATACCTTGTTCCTGGATGCACTGCTGCTGCTGGATGCTGTCAATGTTTGTTGCAGCAGTTCGTGAATTTCACAGGCCATGTTCTCTATTGGTTCGTTCACATTGATATTGGAGACCAAGTGATTGCGGGGATTCGTAAAGAGCTGTTTGCTGCTGCGACTCCTTCGGACACTTCGTCCCGATCGGTGGTGTTGCTCTGGCTCTTCCGAAGCGGTGTTGCCGCCAAACCATCTCAGTAACGATGCTTGTGTGGATGTGGCGAGTGCCAACAACAAGACTAGTACTAGTAATAGACAAGAATAACAACTGCTGTTCATTTTTGGCTATTGTTGTTGTTGTATTCAATCTATCTGATCCAACTGAAGAAGTTTGTTTCTCCAGGATAATGAATGACAGAATGGATAAAGGAATGCTGCGCGGTTACTTTTATGAGTGGTCGAATGCTAATGGGGTATTTGCACTCGTGTTGGCAAGATAACACTGGTAATGGTATCGATGTGTGGATGAACGAAACGATAGGCCACCACGCACTTTCCCTCAAAGGAAAAAGCCGGTTTTGGTTTCAGATGCTAGCCGCCCAAGGTTTGACGACGAGAATGCTACCGTGCCTAAATGTGAAGGAAACATGGACATGCCATCATATTTACAACGGGCTATATAGCAAGATGCCTGGCATAACAAGAGTTAAAAGACCACACGATACGCATTTATGAATTGCTCTTTTACGGAAATTAACAAATGGTTGCAACAGTTTTTGTAAGTCATTACCCGAACTCTGTTAATTGAGGGCTTATATGTGCCTGCACTAGATGGATGGCCGAGATTACTCAGAATTGGGATCTATTACAGCCTATCAAATGTCAGCATCTCACATTTTAGTCTACTTGAGCTCCAATTTGAGATGCTCGGCAGGGCTACGAATCGGATGGTTCTTGTCCTATGCATGGATGAATGTCACAAAAGCGGTCCAAGCATGGACCGCTGAGTTTTTTAATCGCTGTTTAGAAGGAGATAACCGAGCATCTTCTTTCGCTCTAATAGGGCTTGTATGGGCGTCTGATCGTGGAGTAGTGGCAGTACCAATTGGTGTCCCATGTTGTTGAACCTGGCGGTATTGAGCCTCAGCTATAAGATATACATTTGTTTGGACGACACTGAAACTTACTTCGAGAGGACCTGATTATTACCCAGCAGTCTTGGTGCTGCGCGGAACCTCCCCCTAGTTGCCTATCATCATACCAGCACAGACCTGTACAGACCTGCACATACACGCACTCAATCTATCCAGAAGTCAGCACAGACATTTGACCTACAAATGCCATGCCCAATTCCCGCCACCGGGACATTTTTTGTTTAGGTTACGATAGATTTCCTTTTTCGACCGGTGTGTGAGCCGTGGGTGTCTTCCAGTCTTCAACTTGCTGGAGTTACTCGGGAATCAGGAGTGGTTGTTGGCACTAATAATCCAGGAATTGGACTTTCTTTGCAGGTCTTTGGCGAATTGAAGCACTTCTAAAGTCTACGTGTCTACGTTAGTCTAACTGATACAAACGATACCTTGTACAATGAAAATTGGCGCTGACGATGACTGAGAGGAAATGCCGGTGGCACTTTAGCGAGTGACAGTCTTGGGCTGCATGTTCTTGACAATCAGTTTCCTTTTCTACCTGGTACGATTAGAATCCTACTGTACTAAACCGTAATACTACTAGTAGTGGGGTTCGATGGCGCCACCGCGTAACTGTCGGGGAGGGATAGGACTGTTGAGCAAGGGGTCCTCTACTACCTGAATCTGGCTTTAGACTGAAATCAAACTATCAGCAATACTTCTATGGAGAGCTACATAGCTGGCTGATAGCTAAAGAATAACAATACATTGTAAAGCAAAGCAACTTGAACGAGGTAGCCCACAGATTTCCCGGCCAAGGAAGCCCTGAGAACCTCAAAAACAGACCAAGGAAGCCCTCTATTACCAGACACGTAAAGCTCGGTGTTGTAGTGTATTAGCACTGTAGTCCTTGCAACTTTGCTCGTCTCACGTGCACCCTGCCACCGGTACCAATCCCAGTGGCCATGGAAACAAAACGATGACGTCTACAAATATTGTTATCTTAAACCCGAGGAATATTAGCGGCAAAATGGATTCGAAGTGTGAGATGCCTGAAAAAGTGAGGCTTATGTACACATTGAGAACGCAAGTTTCGAAACATGAGCCTATGAATGCCAATGCCGTTCTCAGATGACCCGAGTCATGCAAAACGATGACTCGAATCATGTTTTTCATAGAAGATGGGTCCCCTCAGACATTTCCACTCGGACCAAGTTGGAACATTCATCATTTTCTACTTAGCATTCATTTAGTAATTTGAACTGGCAGCGGTTTTATCAATTCAAACCCAACGGAAGCGATGACTTACGAAGACACCGAAAAATCCTTTTGGAAGCCTTTTTTGGATGGAACGCTTTTGAAACAAGAGCCGTTCAAGACTGCGGTGATCGGAACGCTGCTTTGCCACTCGCATTGCGAATACCAGGACCCATGACCTGACTCGACTCTGCTAGCTAGTAGTTGTACATCGGCATGACTAACTAGCTAGCGGCGCTACTGCAACGCGGCTGTGCTAGGAAACCTTGTGGTTCCGTAGTACCTGGGCAGCATGGAGATACTGGCCTTGGTGGGTCAAGTGTGGCTGAAGTGAGGCTCAAGAGAAGTTGGGCAAGAGGGCTCGTCAGGCCACCATCTTCCAGATCTTATTGTGAGGCGCAGTCAAGCGAGGTCTGGTATGGTGGGTGAAGTCAGCCAAAACGCAGGATCGAGAGCAGCGATGGTTCTTCCCCTGGTCCGAATCAAAACAAGGTATTCATTCACATGATCTTGCTTCCCGTATTGTTGTCCTCGCCACTTCCCATTCGGAGCGGCCGACGGGAACGCAGCCACCATATCTTTGCTTCGTGCTTCCAGGCATAAATGAACCACAAATCACTCCAAGCAGTGTGAGCTGACCATTGAATCTGTTGCTTGGGTGATCTGTTAGTTTATTGTTGCGTGCATGTTTTGTTTTGGATATCTACTAGATATTTACCGCTTGTATAGGGAGAAAGTCTCTACCACATTTACTAGAGTGTTTTTGAAGAGAGTTACGGGTATCCACTGGGGGGATCTTTATGGAGTGCTTGCCGATGCAGCAACAGAGTCCGATCTTGCCCAATACCATGGTTAGATGTCTTGTATGTTGGGAAGGCTTGGAGCGGTGTGACGAGTGAGTGTCCTCAAAAGAGGTGCACGGTACCGGGGAGATGCAGGAAAACGCATTACAAGCATTACACACCTGAGTAGACTGGTTGGTTGTTGACTGTCAATGCTATGGCTAATAGTGAGGCTGCAACTAGAGTAACTACAAACTATTTAATAATCAAAGTCAAACTCATTGTTGACTCTATCATAGTACTCCACCTGCCACATTGGCTGCTCCATGATGTGGAGCTGCACAATGTTGGCCACAGCACGAAACATCATGCCGTGCTTGTCAAGGGAATGGCGCCACCTCTGAAGGAGGCAGCCCCATTCCTTCAGCCTTCTATTGACACATTCGTGCCTGGCCCTTGCAAGAGACTTCCTGGTAGTCTGCTGTTGATTGTCAAGGTGTCTCCATGGGCAGTCAAAGAACTGAGGATAGCCTCTGTATCCCTTGTCAGCAACAGCTCTCTCATCTCCCTCAAACATGTAAACCAAAGAGGACAAAGAAATGGCAATATCAACCCATTCACCACAAGGGAAGGGACCATTGATCCACACAATCCATCCAGTCTGAATACAAACAGCAACCTCATACCTCAGTCCAGGACCATTAAACTTCTTGGTAAACCAACCAGTTGAGAAAGGACCTGGTTCCCTGATGCGAAAGTCAGTACCATCAACAGTTACCAGACACCGACTGCCATTGTCATTCATTCGTCGGTACTCCCATCTGATCTGGAGCAGCAGTGATGGTGGATTGTAGCATGTACATGGTGAGGTCTTTGTATTTGTGGAGTCGGCAATGAATAAATGGAGCTTGACGTACCAAGTCAAGAGTAGCCAGCTTTTCGATAAATACCCACACCCAATGGCGAATGGTCTTTTCATCCTTCATGAAGATCATTGCCAGCACAGGTGTCACAGTGTATGTCCTGAGGAACATGAGTGTAGCCAGAAAGTAGGATACCCAGCGAATGTCACTGAGGCCTGAGAGGATCTTCATCGTCCAGCATGTTCCACAGTTCTGCGGCAAAATGAGGAGCCACACCAAAACAGCCTCGAAACGTCCGATTGTACCTGTACGTTTCGTGGTTGACTGCTCTTGCTGTGAGCCCTTGGTAGATGGAAGCTGTTCTGATAATGGTATCCGCTGAGATCTGCATGGCTGGTGGTTGGTTGTTGTGGAAGATCGATTTTATGACAACATCGAATGGTCGCAAAGTCGCAACTCCATGAAAAGCAATCCCGTCCTATCCACCTGTAGCGCCATGTAGCCTCCAGTAGCCGGTGACCATCGACAACCTTGTAAGACCAAAAACGAGATGCTTGGAAAGACGCCATCGTCCTCGGTACCGGCAACTGAAGATGGTCATGGTCATGGTGGTTTTTTGTTACTGCTGACTGCTGAAAAGTGCGCTGACACGATTGCTCCTTTGTTTGTTCTTTCGAATCAGCCGAATCCTGCATGGCTTAAGAGAGGAGCACTGGACGTTTGGTGTTTATGTGCTTGCCTTTTTCGCGCAATAATTCAAATCCATTCAAATCGATTTGGATTTCCTGGCCACAATTTTGTCTAGAATGATGGGGTTTTACTGTGGCAAGCTGAGCCCTTCATCGCCAAAGACAAAATCGACCCATTACAGCCGGAACGTCCAGGCCACCAGCGTTATGCGAGCTATTGACAAAGATCGATGTGTCTAGCTATTGGGGGCTGCTGTAGTATACTTCAGAGTAGTTGATTTGACACTAGCCACCATGATAAAGTAGTGTTGAACAGTATACAACGCCCTAGGAAACAGCGTTACAGGACGTCCTGAGGACCTGGAACGCCAATTTCAGGGAGCGATCTAGAAGCCTAGAACACTGCTTTCCTAGCCAACTAAGGCTCAGTTGCACTGTCTATTACTAGTAAAAGAAGGGAGCGCCCTGGTTGATCAGGCTGGGTCCTTGTAGTGTTCTATATCACTAGATGCAAAGGGCGATATGGGTGTGGGGCCATTCTGTGATGGGCGAAGCACACCCATAGCACGCCCTTGCAAATTGATGCCTAGAAATGTGAGCACCAATTGGTGCCAATTTGGGTTTGACCGTTGGAAGGGCGCCTGCAACACCCTCCAGGCAGCCTTGCACATGACTGAGAGGAAGAAAGAAATCGCCATCTATCATGTGAACCAGTATGACTCTAAGCCTTCCGGTGAACCACATGCGTCTGAAATTTTATTCGTGCCGGTCGTGCCGGTGGTAAACTGGCAAACTGGCAAGATCGACTCCACAAGCGAACTCCACAAAACTGCACAGCAGGTACAATTACAGCACTACCAGTACACATCTACACCACCACTAGTAGTCAACCACCAAGATGTCGATCTTCCTCTCATCAGAATGGCGCTCCTCTCTCCTCTCACAATCCGGATCAACATCAATTGGCAAAGCAGGATACTACCAACAGATCGACCATGTCCACGAGAGAGTCTGGCAAAGAAAGGGGAACCTGTGAAGCACATCTTCAAGCAGGATGGAAGCGACTTCAAGTTTCTGCTTCGCTTGTTCCAGACTGGCGCCATCACTGATGAGCTACCTGCTGCTGTGAGAGCCATGCATGAGCGCTTTCAGAAGTACAACACAAACCAGTTTCGCTCTCAGTTCAACAAAGCCAGAGGAATGGCTGCTGGTGTTGCTCTCAGAGGACCACAACCACCACAAGATGATGATGGACCACTACCCATTCTTCCCAGCTTTGTTCCTCGCAACCAAGTCCCTGCCGTGGCAGCCAGGCCTCCTGCAGTTGCGCAGCTTCCCTCCATGGCTGACAATGATGATGAGGAAGCTGATGCCGATGAGGATGGCCCCACTACTTGGAAGCCAAAGAGGATGGTGAAGGAGTGGGAGAATGAACATGGAATTCGCCATGTCACTATCATTGTGTGGCTCAGCAGTGGCGTGACCGAAGCAGACATTGAGACCATGGTCTCTGCCAATGGCAAGAAGCTAACTATCAGTGAGAAGTGGCACCAGGACCTCTTGGATATTGGGGAGTTCTATTATCTCTATCAACAACACACAAGGGAGAACCTGGAGGATACCAATGTGAGGCGCCATGCCATGCAGCAGTATGTGAGATCAATTCTTGATGTCAGAGGTGATGTCATTTCAGAGTTCACCATGGACCTCCCATTTCCAGTTGATCCCTCTACTTTGAATGTTACCTTCCCCAGCTTCGAGTCTGGTGCATTGTTCTGCCACATTGACTTGGCTGAAAAGAGGAAGAAGAGGGTAGCTCAATCCTTTGTCATGAGGAAGAGGCAGGCCAAGGGCAAGAAGAAGGGTGATATTGAATACAACAACCTCACCCCCCACCACTAGACAAACTCAACAACAGCCATGGCTTTGATGTGTGTTAGGCACACTGTAAACAACTACAACAACCAACCAATCTAGGAGCAACTTGTTGAGTGCTCATGTAACCAAAAAGGGTAGCTTGTTGAATGCCCTTATAAAATAGTACTTCCATGTAGTGTGTAATGGCTTGTGTAATGGCTTGTGTAGTGGTGTAATGCGTTTTCCTGCTCCTCCCGGTGCGATTGATTCCTTCACAGTACCGTAGCTACTCTAGCTCTCCTCTAGCTAGCTAGTACAGTGTACCAGTACAGTACTACATTTCTGCAACAGTAGTTGCACACCCTCAGTATGTGCTTCACACTACTACTTAGTGGATCTTACATAGAGTGATCTGGGTATTAAGACCTGCAGTGCATTAAGACTATTGTAATATTCTGGGCTGATACCTTAAGACTATAATATTATTATGGCTATATAGCTTAAGACCTGGCTGGATCTAGGGCATCCCAGCAGCCAAAGCAGCTACTGGAGCTGCTTTAGGCTTCAGCTGTACCTGTAGCACATCAGGCTTGGCATCAATCATGTTCTCCAATTCAATTACCAAGGTTCCCTTGGCCAATTTGCAGTCTGACTTGGACCTGAAGTAGATTGTCAACAGGGCAACGATCTCTGCTTTGGTCAGGGAAGCAACAACCTGCTTTCGCTTGAGCTTCTCCTTTGCATTTGGGGCCAGACTGTTGAGGCTTTCTTGGGCTTTGCGCTTCTTTTCTAGTGCCAGTTTCTTTTGAAACTCGTCAATTTTGGCCATGCCATCCGTAAGTCGTTGCCTGTTCTTGAGCTTGAGCAACGCCCTCTCATCGTTGACCAGGGCGGCATGGTTCTTAATGTTGGAGTGGTTCAACAAGAGCGGAAGAGCTCTTGACTCCAATGGAGAGTCAACCCTCTCTATGGCTCGATTCGCCAAGCTAGTTGGTATTCCCTATAATACTTTCAAAGCTCATGTCTGTAAAGACGAATCCAAAAGGCGCACAATCACGAACGGCCAAGGACAACGTCCTTTGGTTGCCAAAACGGACCAAATCTTCATTGCGACAGTTGCTGCCATGTTTGGGAGTAGAGGTGCACATGACGGGGCCCTGCTCCGAATCCGTAATTGAGATGGTACAGAAATTGAACCAGACTCACCTCGCAAGCAAGCTACAGAGCACTTCACCGTTACTATTTTTGAAAGTCAGATAGCCAAGCATACCGTGATCCAAGGCCTGCGGGAAAAAAAACCCTTTGGTTTTGCCCCGCCCACGCCTACCACTACAAAAGAACCAACATCAAGTGTTGGGGCAACAGTAAACCGATTATGGCAGTACAAGACGCGTTGAGCTTTGGCCCTTCGAAAAGCAGCTAACGCAGAAGGAGCAAAGGCGCTGGCAACCCACTAAAGACCGGAAAATCCTTTGGAGAAGTCATTGACCATTTTATTACGGGAGGAGACGAAACCTGCTTCATGGCTTGTCCCGATGGTTCCACCAAGGTGGTCGGTTCGGCCGGCAGAACCAAGCATGAGAAGCGCACCAGTGATAGTCGAGACTCAATTACGATGTACCGCACTGGAAGCGCTGCTGGAGAGACTGTGCCCACAATGTTCCTTTTCAAAGGAAGAAAAAGGCAACAGATGGTTACACTGATAAGTTTTTGCTAGACCATGGAGCAAAGTTGGGATCGACCATAATCATGAAGCCAAATGCTTTCATGACAACGGAAGCCTGGGAATAACTCACGGTTCCTCTGTGCAAAGGTCTCCGGAATATTGATCCCATTGTTGCTTCCAACCCACAGTGGTGGATGCTGGAAATCTTGGACGGCTTTGGTGCTCATATGGCCTCTTTTTCTGCTTTACAGAACAGGTACGATTACAAGATTCTGTCACTTAAGGAGGAGGGATATTCCTCTCATGTGAACCAAGCCTATGACAGACTTGTTGCAAAGGCGGACAAGGCGGCAAAGAACGATTGTATGTCTTATTTGAGACGAACGGTATTTGAAAATCGTGGAGTCGTCGACCAGTGGTGTCTGATTAGTGTTGGTCTGTTCGCCATTCGTGCCACAACCTCTACGGCATGGGAACGTTCATTCACCGGCCGTCAATTTGACCCAACACCCAGACTCCCTTTCCGAGGTGGTGTTCAAAATAGCGGGACTTCAAACTGCTAAGGCGGTGATTCAATCAAGAAGAAGAGTAAACAGATCTGTACGCACTCTTGCCGTCATTCTGGCACGGCATGACTCCTGAAGAGAAGAAAGCATCCTTGGCTACTTACAAGAAACACGATGGTTGGTCCGTCCCATGCATCAAAGCCATGATGGAGCAAGCCTTCGTGCCACCCGCTCAAATGCAAAACGTCCGTTTGTTTATTGAGTTGGCAATTGAAGATCCTTAGCATCTAGAGAGAATGCTTCCTGCGAAAGATGTTCTGTCGTTGGCTGCTTTAGATCCGGAGGTGGAAACAGCCGAGGCAAAACGGAAGAAGGCAGACGAGGGCCTTGTATGTTAATGCTTAAGCCACCTTCAAAACAGGGACTCGAACTGTTGAGCATATGTGTGACAAGCGGTCACTGTTTAGTGCGAAGATGTCACCGTCAAAGCATCTGACGTAACCATGTCTTCACACAATCGGTCGAAGCTAATCCAAGCTACCGAAGCAGTGAGCGTCAAGAGGAAGATCATTGGAAACAAACTAGTTGCAGTCAACAAGATGAAGGCTGCTCGGAGAAGGCTGGATGCTACTGGCA
>CAICTM010001454.1:0-28920 GCA_903772945.1 Seminavis robusta
AACCATTTGGCCCCCGTACTGGTCCTCAATTTCTTGCCCCTGATCCCACAGAACCTAGTCCTGAATTTCGACTGTTCTTTGCTTAAGCCTGGCCCTGGCTGGCTTCCGTAGATAATTTCCCTACTCTAATCCCCCCCTATATAAAATAAACTAAATAGACACTTTGGAGGGATGTCATGGTCAAGGTCTGAGATACCCACAACCTACGTCAGCGCAAAACTTCAACTTTGGTCAGTCACGAGCAGGACAAACCTTACCCCAGCGACGATTTCTCCGCAGCACAGAACCGGTACAGCCGTAACCACCAATGACCAGAGAACGGGGGGTTTAGAATAGGGAAATTATCGTGGATAGCAGCAAAGCAGAACCCGAAGTTTGTTTCACTTGCAGAATCATCCTGATGATAGCCTGTAGAAGATAACCATGCTTCGCCCCAGACCAACATGTCATTGTTGCGGAAATGCCGTGATTCAGCCATGGGCTTTCTATCTATCAATCATGAACTCGACATGGACGAGATGGAAGCAAGGTGCGAGACAATACAAGAAAGTGCCTTTTGTGGCCCGCATTATGCCGCGTGCGCTAATGGAAGACCAGGAGTTAAGACCCCCTTTTGCAAGCAGTGCTTGCCCCCAACCCGCCACCAGACCTTGCTGTGCTTGATGCTAACCGCAACATCCTTGAGGTAGTGTTGGACAGGCTGGAAGAATGCAAGAGGCTGAAAGAACTGGAAACATTGCAGCTCACCCTGGCAGAACCTCGAGTCCCACGGGTTGGTATCTGGTCTAAGATTATTTTGAGCCTGAAGAATGACGAGATTGTGAAATGTATATTGGACGATGCACAAGTCTTGCAGGAAATACGAGTATCCTGTGACATTATTCATCGGGTTTGTCTCTCAAGTATGAAGATCACGTGAGACTAATCCTCAAGGATGGCAGGCTGATGCAGGAGCTTGGAAAGTGGCGCCAACGGCCGCCTCGAGAATTGCCTGTTCAAGATGTTAGCAAAGCATATGATATGGCTTTTTTCAGTGCTGTTGAAGCATGAGGCATTCCGCTGCTGATCCACGGGGAATTTAAACACTTTGATGCATCATTTGTCAAATCTTGAGTCTCTCCTCGAGAGAACCCAACACACCAATATCAATAATAGACACGACAATCTACAACACCACTGGATGTTGCTATTGACGCCCAGTCTCATTCACGGCATGACGATGCAGGTATCCGCAAATCCATTGCTCTTTTGGAACGGGCTGCTGGTGCAGAACAACCGAGATTCCCGCCTTTCACTTTCGAGTTCGTGGAGGAAACAAGATCGTGTCAATTCGTCGTCAAGACAAATGCAAGGCGGCGTCGGACTATTTCAACGGCCAAGACTTACCAACGGAGTTTGAGGCAGAAAGTCTGAGCTTGGAGGCCATACACTTTGTCAAGAACGTCGTAGAGGATCGGTCTTGGAATCCCTCATCAGGGACGTAGAAAACCATTCATACTGTCTATTGTGGTCATTGCCAACAAGTACGAGGTGCGCCCGGTTCAGCTGTTCGTCGAAGATCGGTTCCTTAGACAAGAGCGCTGGTCCCGGGAGGAATGGATCTCCGATGAAACGTGCAAGCAAGACCTCGTCAAGCTGTTTGATATATGGTATGCTGCCAACGGAAACGAGGACTTGAGACTGCCAGAACAACTGAACATCGTTGCTGACGTCGAACGAGGTGGTCCCGCGCTGCTGGAAGGCGTCGTCAGCTAGAGGTACGTTGTGTTTTTTCTGTTCTGGAGTCTCAAGTGAGAATGTCACTCTCCTAATGCACTTATGTCACTCTACTAATATACTTGGAGTATGCTCTAGTTTGATAGCTGTCGCTGCGGTACAGTATGGTACGGTACGGTAGCTTGATCGTACCGATAGTATCGGTGGACGGAAGCACTGCACATGTACATTACAATACCGGTATAGCTAGCTAGCCAGCTTCCATGGTCATGGTGCATTCTTCGGAGAGCGAGACCGAGAATTATAATCCCTTCTTCTTTCGGTTAGTTGCCACGATTTCCCCCAGAAAGCTTCCAGGATCCGGTGCAGATACGGAGCAGCTATCATGGTTCATTCTTCCGATCGGGAGACGGAAAATCACTCTGGACATAGTTTGTTTTCGCTGAGCTTCAACCTGCCGTGACGGCATACTCTGAGGTAGTATTGGCACTCAGCTGCAACGACCAGCTAGCCAGCGAACTACCAGGAACCAGTGTTGCAACTTGAATTATGTGATTGTGCAGTCACAGTTATAACTAATACATGTACACTCCACAGGAAACGGATCTGGGTCACAGTCAACAACAATTTTTAAACCCGAGTTGGAACAGGAACTGGTCGGGACACTTCCGGAGAACTGGTTGTCATACAAATACAAACGTGTCAGCTTTGTCAGCAATCCCAGCTCCGATGGAATTGTGCCTGACAGGTTGTTGCGAGACACACTCAAGAAGAATAAGTTCATCAGCAAACCAATTTCCGATGGGAGGCTGCCAGATAGTTGGTTTTCATTGAGAACCAAGGAGGTCACACGTGTCATCAACCCCAGTTCGGATGGGAGGCTGCCAGATATGTTTGTCTCATAAAAGTCAACCGAAGTCAATAAAGACAACAAACCAATCTCGGATGGTATACTGCCTCCTGATAATTGATAGCTTTCCAAGACAAGGGAAGTCCATCCCGTCATCAATCCTATCTCAGTTGGAATGGTGCCTTCTTCCAAGAACAAATCCGCCCACAAGTCAACAGAAGCTGCCAACAAGCCAAGTTCTGTAGGAAAGGATGCCTGAAATTGGTTGTCGGCAAGGTCCAAAAGAGTCAATTCGGACAACAAGCCAATCTCGGAAGGAATGATGCCTGAAAGTTGGTTTTTTCGGAGATCCAAAGATTGCAATGATGTTAACCGCCCTAGCTCAGATGGGACCTCTCCCACCAATTGGATGAAGCCCAAGTTCAAGGAAGTCAATGCTGTTAACCGTCCCACCTCAGATGGGACCCCCCCTACCAATTTGTTATCTCCCAAGTCCAAGGAAGTCAATGCTGTTAACCGTCCCACCTCAGATGGGACCTCTCCTACCAATTTGTTGCCTCCCAAGTCCAAGGAAGTCAATGCTGTCAACCGCCCCACCTCAGATGGGACCACTCCTACCAAGTTGTTGCCGCCCAAGTGCAAGGAAGTCAATGATAAGAGCAAACCAACCTCTGATGAAATTATACCTGACCACTGTGTGCCCTGGACATTCAGCTTTTTCAAGGTTTCCAATAGGAAAAGCTCGAGCGGAATTGTTCCCTGAAAGTTACTTTGTTTTGTCACTGAGATCATGGTCGCCCTACCATTATTGTTACAACTCAAATGATTGTACAAGGAACCCGAATTGAGAAAACCCCAATCGCATTCATTGGTTTCATAGCCAAGCCACTTTTTTTGTGTTCTAAGAATATGCCATTTCGCACCGTTGAAGGCGTGGTAGAAGGTGGCCAGAGCAAATCTCTGTTCCTTTTGCCAGTTTTCATAGGTTGCAAGGTTGGGATCAAGAGTCAGCCAGGTGTAGGCTTTGAATTGGGGTGATTCTTGATCCATCATAATGGACTCCCAGGTGGAATTAGGGGCATTGGGAAGTAGTGCCTTATTGATACTGGTTTTTGGGGATTCTCCAGTTTCCCCTCCAACAGCCAGTGGAATGGCAATGGCCAGAATGATAACTACCACCAGTACAGCAATTGCTGCCCCCATCACCAGCGGATTTCTTTTCTTCTCCTCTAAAGTCTCAGTAGTATTGAGTTCTGCCTCTTCGATTTGTCCTGGCACCTCCTGCCTTGGCAGAGCAGATGGTCCCAGCACATCCAATCTCACTGGTTCCACGGCTTGATAGTTAGCACCTGGTGCTCCTGAATAAGCACCAGGAGTGACAGAGCCTGGTGGTAGGTGGTGCTTGGTCATCGGACGCCCAGTTTGGTGGTCATATTCAACGCCTGCAGCTGGATTTGATGCAGGATTGAGAGCAACAGCATTACCAGCAGCATCAGTAGGAGCTGTACTATCTGCCGTTGCTGCCATGCTGGGTGTAGCATCATCAGCAACACTTCTTTGTGCGACAATGGCCATGAGATTGACTGAATCCCCTTTTTCAGAAACAAAATCACCAGGATTGAAAGCTTGTGTTCCAACCTCTTCAGGGTTGTTGCTCTTGCCAGTGCTTTCTGCCAATTCTGCCTCTTCTCTGCTGGCAGCGGCAGATCGATCTGCCTCTTCTCTGCTGGCAGCGGCAGATCGATCAGCTACAACTCTCAAAAGGGCAAGCTCGTCTTTTTGCCTTTGATCGTCATCCTCACTAGTGTTCGTTCGGACTGCTCTAGTGGTAACAGTATCTGGTGCTTTCTTCCTTGTATTGGCATATGGTCGTCTAACAACTGCCGGTGCTGCAACAGCACCAACATTGCCATAGTTGTTCTTTTCTGCTGCTGCCCGTCTGAGAAGTTCTTCCTGTTTGATGTCTTCCGCAGTCTTGGTGGCAGTTTGGCTTCGCTCAAGGACAAGCTGATTCAAGGAGAGATCACTATCCAAGGCAGCCTCTTCTTGGCTATTTGGAAGGTGAGGATGGGTGGATGACATGGTGATGATTTGTTGGTTTGTTGGTTTGTTGGTTTGTTTATGAAAAGTTATGGCCCAGCAGACAATGAATGGCAACACGTGATTGCAGCAAATAAATGTTCGGCTCGTTCAAACAGAGACTGTATTTGCACTATGACTTCCTTGCCTTCGTAGATAATTCCCTACTAGCTAGTACCAGTACTGGTACCGGTACTCTAAACCCCCGTGTTTTTTTATGACTTCCAAGTGTGGATGAATCGAATCAAATCGAATCGAACTGGTCTGGAATGACCTCTGCCACTATGCCACTAAAACATTCTGGACGTGCAATGAGAAGCGTCATTATGTCTTTTCACAATAATTAAGTTCCAAGTTCCATCATAGAGTCATAAACCGAGTGACTCAATCGTGGAGTTCTCAATCAATGTATTAATAATACAGCTGGCATAAGCCAGCAGGCTTTTGAGACCTTCTTGACCAGGCGGAAGTTTGTTGAAACGCCGCCATGTACTACTGTAGTATGCGCTCTTGAGAGGATAATCGGTTCATCACTCGCTCTGACTGCGATACCTGGTCCACACGAACCGTATTCAACCAAGGAGTCCCTAGCTACATGTAGTAGCTCTGCTTTGGATTGACATACATGTAGACCTTGGCACACTCGTGAGTCTCCCGTGGGTGGCAGAAGATTATGTATCCACGAGTTGTCTCCTACCCATGGCAATCAATAATCAATCAGCTGGCTACCGTAATGGCCACCGTATCATGGGGTTTCAGTGGTGTTCCAGCTGGCCACCGGAAACGCAGTGGCCGGTTGGAGTTAACATGGGGAGATTGGCTTGTTCGCATGTTGTGCTGCTTGTGGTCTGTTGCCACTCTAGTAGCCAGTACGGTACCCACCAAGCTAGAGGTATTCGTTTTTGCCTTGTGGACCGCTTTGCAAGACTTTATCAAATGCAGCAAAAGGGGAGAGTATGTAGTAGCCTGGCTGAGAGAGGGCTACATGTAAATATTTGACAGAGCCGCTCATGGCTGCCACAGTTCTGGTTGCCTGCTCGTGCACTTGAATCGTATGATCCTTTTCTGGATCAAACGGCTCCATACCTGGTGTGTTTGTGCCAAGAGGTTTTCAATACACTAGCTAGCTAGCTAGTATAAGATGACTGAGGGGATCTCCGTTTGACTGAAATAAGGGCGCCCTGCAGCCGCATCTGCCGCTTCGTTCCCATACTATTACTACATACATGTACCAGTAGATAGCTTGCCGTGAAAGCACCTCCGCTGAGGGATTGAAATCGGGGGCATGTACTCTCAACACGGCGGTACGGTACACTGGTACCAGCCAGCAGCGTAGCAAACTTGAGCGCGGAAAGGAAGTACCGGTAGAGATAGCAGAATCAAAGCTACTGGTAGCTAAAATAACTTGGTAACTTGCGTGTTTTTCTTCTATTTGCTATCTATTTATACAAGCAATAGTGCTGCTATTGGCTGGTGGGTGGGAATTGATTTGATTCTGGCAAGCCATGCCATATCTTCCATTCCATCTGTACAAGTGTTCTATACAAAACTGCAACCAACCGCGTTGTTTAGGCAGCAATTGGGTTCATTCTCAATTGCGCGGCTGGTGAGCTAGTGCTTGTGGATGGACTGGGCCTCTGCTTGTCTCGGGTAGAAGAAGATGTCTTTCTCTTGCCACCACGACGGGTGCTGTCCTTGGAGGAACGCTGACCATCCTTCGACGAGCGACTTCCTCCCTCTTTGCTTTGGCTCTTCTTCATGGGTCGTTTCTTGTCGGACTCTTCTTGAATCTTATCGGCAATCGATGCATCTCGGAGTCCCCACTTGTACGCGCGCTTGCGATCCTCTCGTGTCAACGAACGACAGGCATCCCGCAACAAGTCGGCCTTTTCATCCTCGTCCATCATCTCGTCCATGAAAATCTCATCAAACGCATCCAACGCACGATCGAGCAACTCGGCGACTCGTTCTTGACGTTCGTCTTCTCCCGTCTGCATGTGCTCCAGTCCTCGCCATGTACAACCTTCTTTGCGGTTGTTCTCATTGCACAGTTGCATCTCGTATTTGGCCAGTTCTACCATTTCCTCCATGTTGTACCACAGTTCGTTGCGCTCTTCCTCCGTGTAGTCGAAACATTCAAACTCAAATTCTTCCACCACGGAGAACCGAACGCCGCGTACTTCTTCTGGTACAATGTCGCTCAATTTGACCATCTTGATATAGTATAGTATAGTATAGTATAGTATTCTAATAGAGTATGAGCTTGACTTGATTCCAAACAAACAATCTATGGCTGGGTGCTTTGCGTGTGTGTGTGGCTGTGTGGGTGTGTGGTTGAGTGCTTTATGGCAGGTGTCTCTGCGGTTGGTGCTGCGGTTGGATTTGTGGGAACTCGACTTTTTTGATCGCAATCATCTATCCATCAATCCGGTTATGGCTTGCAATAGTAGCTCGACCCAGTGAAATAAAGGCAGGATTATTAACGCTCAAGAAAGGCTTCGGTAGGATTGACACTTAGAAATTCAGAAAAACACACTCATTCTGACGGAGGAAAGAACAAGCGTCAATTGATCGGACGTTCGTCATTTGGAAGCAGAAGGCCCGCAGATTCCCAGAAAGAACAAGTGCTCACTTCCCAAAGTTGTAAACTCTAAGGCAAATTGTCTTTTGACGGAATGCACATTGTCGGATGACTGTAAAAGGCTTTGGAAAGCAAGCTTGATGGAACATGCGAATTGACCATAGATCCAATTGGAATTCAAAGCATCTACTGAACATTTATATAGTAAGAGATGAAAGATCAACCATGTTATTCCATGCTCATGTTGATTACGTTAAAAAGTAGTCAATTTATCCAAAAAGACCGGTATCCGAATGATACTCTGATGAATCTACACTAAGTGTGCGCTCTCTACAAAGTGTCCACCAAGTCGACAAACCAGCTAAGACACTTTCAAAGAAGCGGAAGCCATAAGGTCACAGTCCTTGAAAAGCCGTAAAAAGTTGGTTTTTGAGGTTCCAAGCACAAGGTCAAGGGCGAGTGACGAGTCAAGCGACGGAGAAGCAGTGAGAGTTAGTTGTTCCGGTACCGGTACTACAGCTGCGGTAGCTACATGTACCTAGCTAGCTAGCTATAGTCTACTCCAGTAGCAATTACAGGACCGGTACAGTGGGTATGGTGCAATGTCTGGCAGTCGCCTCTGGGGCAGCCTTCATCCCGCTTTCCAGTCCGGTTCGTGCCGGTTATGGATGTTTGTCACCAATGGTGGTACAGCACATGTTGTACCATACTAGCTAGTAGGAACGACAAAACTCTCGCGTAGTAGTATCGCCGCGTTATCTTGTGTTGCTTTACATGTACTGGTCTAGTATGGTACTCAAGCTCCTCGGAAGGGGAAGTGCGTTCCCTCAGAAGAGCGTCATGCACAGTGTCTACAGCCCAAGCGGTTTGCGGGAGAGGCCACAGGAGATCCAGGTCCTCCAACCAGATCCATGAAGGTGTGGGACCCAGGCAGCTAAACCCAGACAAAGATTCAGTGGGGAGATGAAGGCCAACCAGCCAAGAATCGAATCAACGTGGCGAATGGTTTGCTTAGCTAGTATAGACTACATTGCAAGTACATGTAGTCGAGGTTGCTTCCAGCTGGCCCGTGTGCAGACTCCGATTCAAGGCGACAGGACAGCTCCCCTGGCTGCGAAGAGGACGGATGCCAACGTTTCCGCATAAGTTTGTTACCCATGCTGACCAGCCAACGGTTGGCCAGCCGTTGCTTCGTGTTCGTGGCCTTCATCCTGGTGACAACGGAATGGTACCGTACGGTAGGTGGCGTTGCAACTGTTGCAATACTGTACCAGGTATCATAGTCATTCATTCAATTGCCCAGAAATTGCTAGCCACCTTACAAAGAAGGCAGCAAGGAAACGGAGAAGCAAAGGAATCAATCATATTGTTATCACACCTGTTGCCAAATCAAGGCAAGTGAAGCCTGTGTCAAGGTCCGCACTGTTTCCATGTAGAAGGCATCCTAACCAACAACGACCTAGTGGTTGGCTGCACTTGAACTTGGCCATAAGCTATACTCATAGTTTTCGGCACCACAACAGCACATGGAGAGGACAGGATTGTAGGCAGCTCATCCAAACCATCAGCGACCCTGTGGTTGGCTGCACTAGAACTTGGTTTAATGAAAGCTATACTCAGATTGTTGATTTGTCGGCCAGACACCACAACAATAAAGTCCAGTATTTTGCTCGCCACAGGAGCAAGGGCATCAGAGAAGCTAGTGACAATCGACTCAAAGCCTGCACCATTGGGCCGTCATTCAGGGCTGGCGGCATGTGTAGCTATGTTCCGCCACCTGGGAAGGTGCTTCTCCCTCTACGCAGGGCCGTAGCTACATTCTCTTACCAAAGTCTAGCCTTATGTCTGACGTCTCATCTATATTTTCTATGGATGTACTACCGAGAACATTGTGCACCAGAGGCTTGTTAGCCCGCATTGCTCCTTTTCAGTGAGTCGTAGGATGACATGGAGACATCAGCACCATGGGGTCGCCTGGGTGGCTACGTACTGCACAAACAAAGTTTGCAGGCACTTGAACTGGCACTCGAAGCAAATGGTGGTACTCAATTGCAACCTCTTTTGGTTTCACAATTAATAAAATTGCTCCAACTTGTTTCCTCGATCTGAACCCCGTTGACTGTCGCTCCATTCTAATTGTGTATGTCGTTTGCTGCTAGCAACCCGGACACTCTTGCGGTCCAGCAGTGTGCTGCAAGTTGTGTTGCTGGATCATGGTCGTTTGAATTCCGCGAGTATGCTTTGCGTTTTTGGTTTTGGTTTGCTTCAATGCATGGCAGCCTCCAAAACTTCCCTCCAGGTCAACCATCGTTCGGGTTGTCCCAATTGCGCCCATCCTATGCGGAGCACTTTCTCGGCAATCATGAGTACAATGGAGAGTAACATGATAAGTTTGACGCCTCCCAGATCGACCCACTTGTGGAAAATTGTTTCGTCAATCCACAAGATAAGAAATTTGGATCCAAAGAGTACGAGCCAAATGAAAAATGCCCCGAGGGGTTTGGACCACCACGGTTTGTGAGTTCCACAAAACAAGTTTTTGAATGTGTGTTGCAGAAAATGGACTCCTTCCAAGACCAGTTTGAGGACCACCGCTGTGAAGAGTGAAATAGTAAAGGAATAATCTTGGATTGTCATTTGAGGAACGTACTCCACAAACAGATTGATCACCGTCACATACAAGCAGACATCCATGAGACCCCAGGCAAATATCGTCTGTCTCTGGTTGGGAGCTGCTTTTTCGTGTTGGTGATGGTCTTGATCTTCTTCTCCTTCACCTTCATTCTCGTATTCTACTACATCTTGTCCTCCTGCAGAGACCTCCACAAGGGCTGTTTCCTTTGTGACATCCATTCCTTCTTCTGCCATTGTTTTGGCACGGTCAACTCACTTCCTGCGAAGTGTCGTGCTGTTGGCTTGGGTTGGTGTGGCTGTTGGTATAGCGAAGTTTCGGTCGCTGATCAGTCCCGCATAGCCTCGATCTTGGATCTCGATCGGCGATCCGCGAGAGACGTCTAGACGTCTCGAGACCCGAGACTCAAGATCACCCGAGATCTGACGCCACTACAGTATTTACTTCTGGATCAACTGAAAAGGACTGCACCCCCGGTCGTTAGCAGTGCAGCAGGGCACCAGAGAAAGCAAGATATGAGTTTTGTTTTCTGTGCTGAATGAACTGCGGACAACCCGTCCCTTACCCTTGCTCTTCAAAATTCACCAACCAAATGCATGACTCTTATTACTGGCCGAGAAAAGAAAACCCTCCCGAGCTGGTATGATTTCAATGAGGATGGCTTTCAGTTCTGCTCCCGGGGTGCGTGCACCCATTGACTAAGGCTTTTATTAAAAGGCTTGCATGCAGAGGTGCGGGGATACTCCTACTGCTCCGGTACCGGTATCGGTGCGGGTCGATTGGCTTATGCTTGATACCGTAGAGGTGCGACCGATCGACTCGACCCGACCAGCAAGCAAACGAGTTGATCGTTGAGAATTAAATGCCCTCCAATTGTCCATGAAAATAAATGAGGGATGGTTGTGGAATCCGCATTTTCAATAACACTCTTCAGCACCTCTAGAGAGGTGCGAAGGATTGCACTCGTTCAGCCGATCGATTAGATTGAATAGCAAAGAACTCCTCCTCCTTCAACACCATTGTTGTCGCTGAAGCTTGGATTTTCTCCTGTTTGCCATGAGAAGAATCCAAGGAGGGAGAGACGTCAGTGCAGGTATTTGGATCTCGGAGATCATCCGTAACGGGAGATTTTTCTACAAGAACCTTTGCTTTGGCGGAGGTTCTTGGACGATCTCGGGTTGAGATCCGTGACTAAGTCTCGCCAAAACTTTCCATTGTGACAAGTCTCGAATCGAATCGAATCGAATCGAATCGTGGAGTTTTGGATTTGAATCGAATAGATTCAATTGATCATCCATCTCCTTCATGAGGATCGTGATGCAAGCGTCCCATGCATGCATGGTCGACTTTCTCACTATTTTCTGTTGTTGTGCCGTACTAGCTAGTATATATTTATCGAGTGCATGCATCGGCTCTGGCATTGTCTGTTGCTAGTCTTAGCCTGGGGATTCGTTTCCTTACTACTGGCATGGAACAAAATTGCTCCCACTGTGGAGAACCTGAATGCAGAGACGGATACTATCACTACGAGTCGATATCCAGCTCCAAGACAGTTTCGGAGATACAAGACCATGTCTACTAGTAGCACCAATCCTGACCATGTCATCAAGACGCCAACCTCTCCCGTCATTATCATTGGCGCGGGAGTAGCAGGCTTATCAGCAGCCAAACGACTGAAAGAGAACAATATTCCCGTCTTGATTCTAGAAGGTCGCAATCGATTGGGAGGTCGCATTCATACCGTGGCCATGAACACACAAGAAAACAACTCAAATCAAGAGGAAGGTAGTACTCAGAAGAAAGCTTTTGTGGACATGGGTGCCGCGTGGATGGATGGTGGTCCACAATTCAACTCCCTGTGCCGCTTTGCGCAAGACCATGGCCTCACTCTGGTCCATACACCCTATCAGGAGAATCCCGCGGAAATTGGACGACAACATCGAGCGTGGGATGCCAATCACCACAAATGGCTCAACTGGTTCCAAGTAAATTGGCTCATGTTTCGAAATGGAATGATATTGAGAGCGCTGGAACAGCAAGAGAACAAAGCACAATACCAAAATATGTATCAACGAGTCCAACAGATTTATCAGCAACCGGGTCTACTGAACTTGGGAAAAGATCATTACGATCAAATGCTCGCTGAAACATTCACGGTGCACAATGAAGCGGCGTTCTTGACCGAAATACATCCCCTCAATGACGATGTGGCCTATTTTCATGTCAAAGATGAGTACTACAAGGGAACCGAGTACATGATCCAAGGGGGGTACCAGAAATTGATTGAGCTATTGCAAGAGGGAATCGGCGAGGAGGAAATATTGCTGAATCACACCGTCACGTCGACTACCGACCACAAAAGCAGCGATGGTGTGACGGTTACAACAACACAATCCACCACCAACACCAACAATAATGGAATCACCAAGACAACATTCCAGGGCAGTCATGTCATTGTCACGGTACCGCTGGGGGTACTCAAAACCAACAACCTTTTACTATTCGAGCCACCACTCCCTCCGTCCAAACAGGGCGCCATTCAACGCATTGGATTTGGAGTCCTCGAAAAGATTGCCATGACCTTTCCCACCACGTTTTGGAGAACTGTGCCGCACCGACGACAAGATGTCTACCACATTGGAGTAGAGCATCCCGTCGATTTCCCCAACTTTGTCGATGTCACGGAATCGGCCGGAGCACCAACGCTAGTCACCACCACTGTCGCCAAAGCACAACTGGTTCATGACAATCCACAAGAGGCTGTCGAGCGTGTTCAATCGTTGCTGGCAAGCATGTTTGGCAAACTCTATCAAGAACCGCTAGACATTCAAACGACTCAATGGAAGACGGATCCATTCTCTCTGGGCGCCTATATGCATTTTGGACGCGAAATGAAACCGGGGGATATCGAGTTGTTGGCCGAACCGCATGGTCGTATTCGATTTGCCGGGGAAGCCACATCGACCGAGTATCCGAGTTACGTCGAAGGAGCCGCCTTGTCGGGACAACGCGAAGCGGATCGGATACTGGCAGAGTTGATAACATAACTTGAGAGAAGTCATCGTTATAGTAAGGACGCGCAAGCTACGTCATGTCGTAGGTAAGTGTCGGACATTGGATCATTTGCTACTTCTACGGTATGCTACGCGTATGCTATGAAACGTAACTATAGAGCTATATATTTTATTAGAATTGACTCAATGTCCCTCGGCAGCCCAAACGCAAAAAAGGAGCATTTGGTTTCACCTTCCTGGGCGGCGGCGGCCATTTCAACGGGCAGCTGGAGAACGTTTCTTTGCAGTTTTGGATGGGCATCCATTCTGCTTCAGCCACATCACAATTTCAGGATGACCTGCTCGATGAGCTGCTGTGTGTGTTTGTGCATTCCATGGACAACCATTCACGTGTGCCCACAAAAGAGTTTCCATTTGACCATTTCGAGCGGCTTCGGTACATGTCTGTGGACCCCAGGGACAACCATTCTCTCGAGCCCATTTGAGAATTCCCAAATACCCATTTCGAGCAGCAGACTCACATGTGGATCGATTCCAACGGCATCCATTCACGTAGGCCCATTTCAGAATGCAAAAGTGGCCACCTTCCACGGCAGCCGAGCATGTCTCGGCATCCCATTCAAATCCGTTAAAGCGCGCCCATTTTAGAATGTTCAAATTACCAGTTCTGGCAGCAGCTTGGCATGTGTATTCATTCTTGGGACAACCATTTGCATGAGCCCACTTGAGGATCTCCAAATGGCCATTTCTGGCAGCAGATGCACATGTCTCTGGATCCCACTGGCATCCATTCTGTCGGGCCCATTGGAGGACTTCCAAATGGCCACCGGCGGCCGCCGCGGCACAGATGCTTGCCGTCCAGGGGCAGCCGTTTTCTCGAGCCCACTTGAGAATTTCCAAATGACCATGTTTGGCAGCCGCAAAACATGTTCTTGCATTCCAGGGGCAACCATTCTCTCTCAACCACTTCAGGACGTGCAGATGGCCATGTTTAGCAGCTTCTACACAAGTAGACTCATCCCAGGGAGAACCACACAATCGAGCCTTTTTGAGACTTTCCACACAGCCACTTCGGGCCGCCTCTTCACATGTCACGACATTGTTGTTGTTGTTGCGGTCGAGAGTCTTGTGGATGGATTTGGTGGCGTGCCAGTAGTGAAGAGCACTATAGAACGTGTCGGTACTAGTAATTGGAGAACTCTTACCATTGACATCCTTCACCAAAGGAGGGTTCTTTACAGTCTTGCAGTAGTCCTTGTAGAGTCGATTCAGTTTCTTATTGACAAGTCCAACAAAAGCATACTGTCCCATGCCAAGAAAAGGAAGGATGTCGTCGACCCAGAGCTTCTCCTTTTCCAGCAAGGACTCGATGACAGGGGACAGCCTCTGCTTTTTAGTGCTGGGGCCAAGAATAAGATCATTGCCCGCTTCCGCAGCCAACTTCCCTACGCCTCTTCTGGCCACCGCGGCTTCAAATTTGGAATAATCGTACATGGTGGCACCGTGGATACCTACAATCGCGGAGGAGGATATCAGATAGGTCGATGCGAGAGTTGTTGTTCCAGCAGGATTGTTGTAGCAGGACGATCGATGCGATAATAGAGGTGGTACCAGTACCTGGTATATACATATATAGATTACGATGTATGCACTAGCTGTGGGGTGCCGCTGGTCCAAACGGTAGCAGTACGTGAAGTCCCAGATTACTGATTGCAGTCTGGGTACCGGTAGGGTGGAATTGCGGGGAATGGGCTTTTGAGGTTCTTTCTTTTGGTGCTTTAGGATAATATTCCACTTTGAAACATGCCTCCAAGGAACATCATCCAGAATTTTGCTTTCTTCCATCTTCTGGTAAACTTTCGTAAATTGTTTCGCATTCAGTCGTTCTTCCAATTTCAATCGAAAGTTTCATTTTCAGTCATTCTTCCAAACAAAAGCAATTATGATAATTGCAACATCATGACAAACAGGTATTCCCGCAACTTGGATGGTTACCGATGTACATCGCATCATGCCAAACCAGATAGGAGACATTATCCTGCTCTTTGTAGGTCGTCAGCGGTCACAAAGGATCGCCTGCCGCTATCAGATCTTGAATGACGTCTTCTTCGTGACTAGCTAGTTTCTGACGTCATCTAACCCATCAAAGCTGGATCCAAAACTCAGAACATCAAATCAAAGTTGCCCCGATCCACCAACCTTCAGTACGTTGTGTCTACCAGTACTGCAGCCAAGGCCAAGTACAGTACATACCGTCTGCAAGGGTTGTGGTACCTGTACGGTACTGGTGCATGCATGGTATGTTCCCCCCAAGTCTCTTCAGAAGGAACCAAGGCGCAGGGTTGCGCTTGCAGTGTATGCTTCTTGCCTTGATTCTTTACTGTGCAAGTATCCCCCAAGTGGAATCTTTTGCCCCGGATGGATCTTTCTCTCCTTCGGTAGCAGAGCCACGCTGTATTGTAAAAATGTCAACCGCAGATACCACTATCGATACCGGTAGTAGTGATACGACACAAGAAGAACTCCCCTTGGTGCTGTCACTGTCGCGTCATTTGGGATCCACCAGTAGCTCGTCGGATGTGCACTTGATCTTGGCGAGTCAAAGTCCCCGCCGAAAAGAGATTTTGGACATGATGGGCTTGCAGGGGAAATTCACTCCCACTCCATCTCCTCTGGATGAATCGGCCTTGCAAAAACAACTCGCAAGTTTGCCACCCGTCGAGTACACGCGTCGGTTGGCGGAAGAAAAAGCCAAGGCATTGGCCATGGACATGACGGGCGGCAGAATACCCAAACCCACGTTGGTACTGGGCAGCGACACCATTGTCGACTTGGAGGGCACCATTTTGGAAAAACCAACTGATGCCGCGTCCGCCAAAGTCATGCTACAGGCACTCTCGGGACAACGACATAATGTACACACGGGGGTAGCACTCTATTTGGTCCAAAACCAGGAAGAGCCAAAACTCGTGGCGTCCATAACGGACACGGCCGGGGTCCTCTTTGCGCATCTCCGAGAACATGATATCGACGCCTACATTCAAACTGGAGAGCCCATGGACAAGGCTGGGTCGTATGGCATTCAAGGAATCGGTGGTCAGTTTGTGGCCAATGTGAGCGGGGATTTCTTCACCGTCATGGGACTTCCCATGCACAAGACCAGTCAAATGCTGGCCAAGGCAATCAAGGATGTTCTACAATAACAATTCATTAACAGCACTGCTAGCTAGCTAGAGAAAGTGATGTGTACTGGTACCTTTATACCCTTTATAGTCCCACCAGGAGATGCTTCTAACAACGCTACCGGTAGCTGTTCGAACCCGAGACGGTGGTACCTGTAGTGCAGGGCCGTCACCGCGGCCCACAAATTCTCTTGAGCGCTACCTTGATTATGCATGCCATGACGGGCCAACCTGCTGGGAGAGAGGACAGCTGTGACAACTTGGGAGATTGGAAAGGTTAAAATTCTAATTCTAGAAGTATTATTATGAAAATGTGTGTTGTAAGCATAAATGGTGAGTAAGCCGTTGGAATTCCATAGTTGCAGGTCCATATCGCAACAGCCACTTTCATCTCGGTCAAAGAGAGTGTACGATCCGTCGCACAGTCCGGACCATACATGTTTAAAAAAGCCAACTATTGTTCACCCACTCAACAAGATGGGATTCATTTGCAAAAAGTAAAAGATGCCCTCTAGATCATCTCTCACGGGGATCAATCCATCTTCGATCCACTGGTGTTTGGTCAACCTGGTAAAGTTGGAGTGAAAGTACCCTCGTTTTTGCTGATTGAGTTTGAGATAGTACTCCAAGTGAGGTTTCCAAATTCCCCTGTATCTGCCTAACTGCAATTCTTGTAAGACATGATTGTGGTGTTGCAGCATTTCCACAAAAGCGGCTGCCGTGGAATCGTCAAAGACAGCACAGGTTCCAATTTTGATGGCAAGAAGCGAGCCACGATTATGCGACAAAGCCTTGGCGAGTGCTTTTAGAAAGGCTGTATTTGTCCACGAGTATGTCAATGTGAGATGAAGTCGTTGCAACGTGGTTGTGGCTCCCAAGGCTTGGGCAAGCTGCAGGGAACCACCAGCGAGGAGATCGAGCGACAAGTCCGTCAGGACAGTGCTACTGCTGTTCAGGCCCAAGCCCAAGTGTTTGAGACAAGTGTCATTTAGAACAAATCCACGGAGATGCAGTTTTTCCAGTGTAGTGGATTGTGCCAGACATTGCAAGGTGGATGGAGCGATTCCCCCCAAAAGTCCATCTTCGACCGCTTCCAAGTTTACAGATTGCAGATTGGCGAGTGCCTTCCAGAGCGGATCCAACAGATCCGTGTTGTTGGGATCGTGAATGTTGGAAATGCCTCCATAGAATCGAAATTCTCGCAAGGATCCTGTGGTGGCTTGTTTGGAGATTGCACGAGCCAATGCCAGTACTTCATCATTGGGATGGCCACTACTAACACAGCATGCCACATCGTCCAATTGTAATGACTGGAGATTCGAACACGCCTCGAGAATCACCGTCAATAGAGAGATGGGGAATGCCACTTCGAGCAATCCAACACAGTTCAAGACCAATTCTTCCAAGGCGGGCAATTGACCCAATTGGGCCAACAGCATTACCACTTCGGGATGGTCGTCCTGCCAATGAGGTTCACACCCCGGGCACGTCACGACAAGTCGTTGGGTGTATCGATGTGTTTCCACCATTTTTTCCGTGATGTTTGATAACTTGGAATAGGACCTCAAATTCATGCTGCCCGTTCGTTTCTCCTTGTGTCGTGTGGTTGTAGTGGTGGTATTGGTATCATCATCGTTGTGACTTGTAGGAGTGGTGGTATTAGTAGCATCAGGATTCCCCTGTTGATCATGCTCCTGGCGAGCCACGCTACTACCAACGCCCATGGTGCTGAAAAATGACATGATGGGCAAGCAAGAAGCGTTTGGTCAACAAGAGAAGGGTACATGCATACCTCCTTGACAGCAGAGGATTCTGATCCATCAGACCTGTCAAACCAAAAGAAGTTGCAAGTGGACACAAGTGCAATAAGAAGCAAAAAAGAGGACCTACACAAGATTTTGCCGGAACCATGCATCCAATCTTTTCTGATGGCTGTCACGAGTTCTCCGTGGATGGTGACTCCAACAAAGCAACTGAGCTGTCAACAGTCCTACACTTGGTCCTTCAATGAATTTAGACCTGGCTATCCACCCCAATTTGGGGCCAGCTGCAAGTCGTACTCAGTGACACACCACATCACACATTCTGGGACAGCCTTGCTAGTAGGCTGCTACTGCTAGCTAGGGTGAGGCACTAGCTAGTAGTAGGAGGAGTCGAGTCAAGAAGGTGGGCTCCAAATTGATGAAGGATTTCTCCGCTACGTCTTTCCAGGGTACGAAATCAATTGTGTGGTCTACTGGAGCGAGGTGTCACGTTCTGCCCTGAACGGACTGCGTGCCACGAATCTCGCCTGTCGCTGCAAGTATAATCTGTGGGCCCTCAAGACCTGTTGCAGTACCGTAGCGCTGTTGGTGGAATTGTGTCCTCCTAATAAGATGGATGGAACATGCACTTTCGTACTGACAAGCATGGACTTGTGTGTGTGATCAAGAGAGAACGAAACTAGCTAGAATCGAATCCTGGCTGTTGTAGTCCAATGATCAGGTACGGTATTCTTGTTAGTTAGCCAGGTAGTGCCATGTATTACTTCGGTAAGAACATGCAGTTGGCGGAAAGCCAAACAAGTCCAGTTGGGAGACAAGCTGTAACTACGATCCAAACATGAGCACACAATAAGCAGAGAATGCTCAGTGGTGTGCCGAGTAAGCGGTTAGAAGGAAAATGAAATGCCTAAATTACCGTGTAGTCTACAACAAAGATGACCTAGTCAGCCAGCCAGCCAGCACACAAAGGAGGCAGTCAGGGGAACAGTCTAGTCCCCCGCACGCACAACCCAAAGGTCTGCCAATAAATTGTTGTTTCTCCTTCATCTCTTTTCCTTTTTGGATTTTTTCTTCTTGTCCTTTTTCTTTTCCTTCTTCGGTTTGGACGATTCTTCCTTTAGTTTTTTGGACTTTTTCTTGGCTGGTTCTTCTTCGGTTGTGATTTGTTGTTCCTCCCGTTTTCGCTTTTCCTTGGCTTCTTTCTTCAAGCGTTTCTTTTCTTCCAACTTGGCCTGACGTTTGGCTTCCAACTTGGCAGCTTTCTTGGCCGCTTTCTTGGCGGCCTTTTTATCGAGCTTGGCTTCATTTTCGTCATCTTCCGACGAGACCATGTGACAATCGGAAAAATCTCGTTTGATCGCACGGCCATCTCCGTCGCCACCACTCTTTCCGGGTATGTAACTGCCTTCCTTGACAAAGTTGTTGTACAATGGATTCACCGGTAATCCATCCGTACGAATCTGTTTGCCATTGTCCGTTGTCTGAAACACGCCATTGCTCTCTTCGCTACTGTTTTTTTTTTGCCACGAATACTGAGACGACACGCCCAAACCTGCCGACTTGCGAAGACTCGACAGAGACGCGTGAAGGGCCAACAGTTTCGTTTCTTCCATTGTATTGTGAGTACTGTAGTTGGTTGGTTATGGTCTAGCTAGCTAAGAGTGGAGGAGATGCAAGAGGCCGGAACACGGGGTTGGGTTGGTTACTCGAGAGCTTCCTCGAGAAAAGTGAGACAAATGGCGATTGCTGCAGTACAATAAGGCCAAAAGTGTGTGGTGGTGTGGTGGCGCGTCAGGTTGAAGCGCGAGGTCGCGCGCTCGATCATCATTCAAAGGACGCACATTTGAATCACATGCCTTCCACGCCATATCACCACGCTCTTGATGGTGGGAAAACAACAATGGAATGCTGGCGCAGTTCAACTAAGGACAAGTGGTGTCATCCAAGTATGTCGCCAACTCTAGTTAGTTTGAACTCCTAGCTAGCTAGCTAGAGCACAATGCTGTCTAGTAGTCCGTAGAAAAATGAACTTGTTGCCATTGGAACAGCTATATACTTCGATGAAATCTGTGGTTGAGGAGGTCCAAGAACAACCACAACAAGCAATCCCAACCGGGAATGGTCGCAGAATCTGAAAAGCATGATGAATATCAGATCAAAGGAGCAGTTGTATGGTAGAACCAGAAACCGATGAAGCTGCCAAAGGGCGTACTAGCTAGTATGAATTCTCGTCTGCTTTGGAATCGGGGGGAGCTACTGGTATCAGGTGCTGAAGCACAAAAAGCTGTTGGAGGCAGATAGTAAAGCGGAGTTTGATGACGATGCAACTTTGGGGTGTCTGTATTACTGCCGAAGAACCAAAAAAGCAATACTCTGGAGAGCTAGCTAGAAGCTGAGTAGTAACGAAACTAGCTATAGGTGGCTGCAGCCCGCAAAGTGCTTCTGATGTCCAATGATTTCAATAGCTACCGGTACACTGGCCCTCCCTTCAACAAATACCTGATACAATAGTACTAGACTACGTAGTCTAATGGTAATAGTAGTACATGTACGGTATTATTCTAATCAATTGGATGATACTGGTTTCGTTGACTACTCGTAGTCGTCCTCATTGTTGGTCCGGGTTGGCTGTTGTTAGGATAATAGTCATACCCCAAACACCCCCAAGGACGCCCCAGTGCCGACGGTACCGTTTGTTGATAGTGCAAATAGTCGACTCCAAACACATTCGAAAGAATTTGTTCTTCAATGGGAATGCGTGGCAAGGTGACCCAGACGATCCCCGAGACACACCAGGCAATCACCCAATTCAATGTTGCCAACAACGTTCCAAGAACGGACCAAAGAAACACGGCATACATGGGATGTCGTGCATACCGAAATATTCCGTGTGTGACAAGTTGAGGCGGTTGGTCCGGGATGGGATACCAATTGTCGCCCAAATCAATGTGGATTTTCACAAACGCCAACGCACACGGCAGTAGCAGGATCGAACCGACTAATTGAACTTGCCAATTCTGAATGGGGTGTACCAGTGTACCATTCGTATTGGAAAGCACCCATAGCAGACAACCAGCCGCAAAGATAAAAAAGTAGAGTACCAATGTGACAAGCAGTTTCACATCGTCATTGTCGCTACTGGAGGATGATGCTCTAGCAGCGCGAGTAGCAGTGCTTCGTGTTGTGTTCGGAAGGAGAAGGACATGGATCAAGCTCACAAGGCAGATCGTCATGTAGAACAACAACACCGACCAGAGTCCAATGGCTTCCGAAAGAGTGCATCTCCATGTGAGTCCAAAACACCACAATCCAGAACTCAGTTGCTCATCCAAGAACATCATGTTTTCGGTCGTTCATGTTTCGTATTGCGTGGGTGCACGATACGGCATCAATGAGGAAAATACAATAATAATGCAGTGGATTGTGAATACAGTTTAGAGGGGACCAGGGCCATCATCTTTGACCCCCCTTGTGCTTCCCCCCTCAAACAATCCAACTTTGGTTCATCGTCCTGGTCTCTTTGAAGATCTTCGTCTCTTGGTTCTTTTCGGTGGGGTTGTTCTGACTGTCACTCGCACCGCACTTGCTACCGTACAACCTACAGAGCTAGCTAGCTAGGTTCCGATATCGTTTTGGTAAAGACCTAGCGCAACTTTCACTAGCTAATAACGCAACCCCCAACACCGCAGCCAGAACGGCAAGCACCAATGGAACCTAGTCTATCTGGTTGTAGCGAAGGACCAAAGACTTGTGTTGGACTCTACACAGTGTAGCTAGTAGCTACCAGTAGGCTCCACTCTGATGCACTCAGTCTACTAGATAGCTAGAAATGGTTCCGTACCGGTAGCTCCGAAGAGTGTTCGGTACCGGCAGGACCTTCCCACAATCGTCAAAAAGCAATTGGAGTCTAATTCAGCCAGCTATCGAGACCCACTTCGGCTCGGCCCGATTTAAAGAGCAAAGGAGGTGCAAGCAATGCTCCCCGCACCTCAAGTTTCAACAACGCCTCCAAGTGACTTGTTCAGAGCGGATCTATCTATCTAGCCAGTACACGATACATGTAGATAGCTAGTACCTGGTACAGAGTAGTAGAGACGAAGCATAGTATTGAAATTAGGTGGCTGCAGCCTGCTGAAAAGAAGCAGCCAACTACAAGAGAAGCCACTTCAAGAGCTAGTACATTGGCCCTCCCTTCAACGGATACCTGAGCGATACTATCGTAGAACATTCATTGGCAATGAGGCAGTCTTGATGAACCACACATCAAGTTCCAGGTTCTGTAGCAACATTGATGGGCAATTCGTACGTACATGCCGTGTACGCTTGGTAACTCTTGGGAGGCTTTCTCGCACTCACAGCCAGCCAGCCTGTTCTACGATGGCTTTTGGTCAAAGACGGCACCAAACAAGACAAGCTCAAGATACATGACATTGTGTTTGTTTAGCTCTCTCAAGATAGATGGTACTAGTACTGTCATGTAGCTCGCCTTCGCTGAAGCTTTCAGTACGTAAATATCGATATCCCCATGACGGGACTACCAGACAAGATAAGCTCGAGGTACCGCAAGATTCTCTGCCTTCTGTGCTCCCTCGGATCTCTATCCAATCTTGTCTGCGTTTTTGGTTTTGGTTTTTGGCCTCTCTGACCTTGGACAGATCCTTGGACCTTGGACCCAAGGTTCCAAGGAGTCTTTCTTTGCCGTTTTTTCAATCAGTCACAGTTTACCACTGCATCATTGATTGTTGGTTGTGAACATTCAAAAATAGGTGACTGCTGACCGCTCTTTTGGGACCTATTATATGGTTCATCGGCATTCCATCAGCTTAATTCCTGTAGTTTCTGTCCCAGTGCTTCTGAAGAAGCTTTAGCAATCCCTCCTCCTTGGAACATCCTTGTTTTTAGTTTTTTAGAAGACAGATCTGATGATCAGCTTGATGTCTTGGCCACTGAGAGCTGGGATACAGTACGTTCGTACACTGCTGACTGTGAGACAGATCTGATAAATTTAAAAATGGATGTCACGTTTGAGGGCACAAACTCGGAACAGCACTCTAGCTTTTACAGCCCTTTTTACCATAATTATCTTCCGCTTGGTTGTTCGATCGAAGAAGAAAGTATTTGAGTTTCTAAGTACCATGTTCTCTCGTCAAAGGCCTACTCATGTAACGCACTAGCTGTACTGACAGTACATACTCCAGTACAGTACAAGTTTCGGTTGGGTATTAGTAGCTGTTTTAGTATAATTCTTTAACACTCTGACAAAACAGTAGAAAAGCCCATCCAAACCTCGACCAACCACAACGCACGGAAGCCACGTGTTGGGTCTACGGTACTGTCCACTCCAAGCCAACGAGGTGGCTGGTTAGCTCTCCCTGTAAATTAATTGCCGCCAAGCCTTCCTGACACAATCGGCTCACAATCACACGCATCCTTCTAATAACAACTCAATTATTTTAGCCAGTTGACCATGGCCCTCTCTCCGCAACAACAGCAACTCCAACAACCACCAGAACCACAACCGACAATGGAGATCAGCAATGATGCAGTAGCTCCACACACTGCAGTAGTGAATGGTGATCGCAGTGGTCGAAAGGAGCGTTCACAGCGTCGCCGAAAGAGCAGTATGGACTCGTCGATGAAGAAACACAAGAGCAGTACGGATGCCACTAGCAAAAAGCACAGCACTGACTCCTCCTCGTCATCCAAGAAACACAGTAGTAGTAGTAGTAGTAACATGACCGACTCTCCCAAGAAACGATCGATTCGAAGTCGACGCACTACTACTAGTACTGTCGATGGTCATCGGAGTATGGATTCATCCAACAATGGCAAGTCCCTCCGCAAGACGAGATCACGCCCACTGGATACGTCAGGTCACAGTACACAAACGGCCGAGACGAGTCAAACATTGGATATGGACGCTTCCTATGCGTCAACAGGTTCCATGATGCGACAACGACGATCCTCCGATACGCAGAATCGACGCTCCAGTGGTGGAAAGAAAATGTCGGCCAGTCATCGCGAATTCAGTACGCGCAAGACCATGTCATCGTCGAGTCATCGAGAGAGCAGTACGCGACGCTCCAAACAAGAACCATATTATGCCCCTACGCGAGTCAAACGTCTGGACGACACGGATACGTCCAATCGAGTGACGGCCAGTCGCGTCAAGAGTGGCACCACTGCGCTTGTTACCGAGGCAAGCAGCAGCAATGGTGTGAGCAAACGACGGGGTCGTACCACACACAAACGCAGTACTACGGACACTAAGGACAGTGACGACAAACCACGCAGCAAGAGTCTCTCGGCTAAAAAAGTCAGCAGTCGCAGCAAGAGTCAATCCGCAACAACAACCCAAAAGTCCAATACTAAGGACAAACCCAAGCGCAGCAAAAGTCAAGCGGCTGCTCCCAAGAAATCCACAACACGAAGCAAGAGTCAATCTGCCAAACCTACCAAAAAGACCAGTAGTAGTAGTGGCGTCAAAAAGACAAGTGTCAAAAAGAAACAATCGACGGACTCTACTACCAAAGACACTTTGACGAAACCCATCAAAAAGAGACACTCGACGGACGATATTATCACGACCAAAGGTCGCAAGAAAACGGCAACACCACCCCGACGGACCCGATCCATGAGTCCTCAAAGCAGAATCCTGGCCGACATTGCGTCGTCCTCGGGCCACAACAAGAAGGAACGTCGTTCAAAGGAAGAAACAAACGATCAGGACAATGAGGATGCCAGTGCTAGTAGTAGTCAGAAGGATGCCAGTGAGAGTGAGGAGGTTCCCAGTGACAAGGAAGACGTCTCGGAACCAGAAGATTCCTCGTTTTGCACCGTATCCTCCTCCTCGGATCTATCCGCACTAGGTGCCATCCAAGAAGAGACCAACAAGAAACCCAAATCGAACAAATCCGTCGCCTTTGGCAAAACACACATCAAGGTATACGAAGACACACAAGAACCAACCACCAAATTCTACAGCAAGGAAGATCTACAAATGCTACTCAGTCACGAAATATCCATTAGTACTCGTCTGGCCGACTCGAAGCATCGTAAAAACGTCAACTTTGGGCAACATTGTTGTTGGCGCGGCTTTGAACACATTAAACTCAAATACAACAAGGCGGAACGCAATCAGACCCATGTTCGCATGGTCCTGCATGCCCAACATCAATTGGCACAACAATCGATACAGTCGTCCATTCCGGAAAAATTGCGAGTTGTCAGTCGCAGTGATAGCAAGGAAGATCGCAAACGTGCCTACTATTACGGAATGGACGATGCCGAAGAAGTCATGCACGCCATTACCACATTGCGCATGGAAGAAGCCCAACGGCAAATCGATTTTGCCAATAAAGTCACCAATAACAAAAAGGGACGCAATTCGGCCACGGCTGCCTTGAAAGTCGCCCAGCATGCCACCAAGGGCACCATTGTCGAAAAGACGGCTGTCGGTATTACCAATTTGACGAAAGGAACCATTGTGGAAAAGACGGCTGTCGGGATTACCAACTTGACGGGCAATGCGGCCATGGGTACCAAAAATGTCGCCATGGCCACCGGCAGTGCGTTGGCCAATACCGCGTTTAGTACGCGCCACGTCCTGGCGACCACTACCAAAAATGTCATTGCCAGATCGGCCATTACCCGATCGTTGCGGCCGTCGCGAACGACGACGGCGAATATTGCCGAACAAGACGACAACGACGATAGCGATTATGATGATAGTAGGGAGGATCCGTACGAGGAAGAAATGCAGCAACGATCCAGTACGGGAAGTCTATTCACCATGTTCCACAAGAAACCCACCACCGCCAAACGAAGTCCCATGGTCGAATCCTTGTTGGATTAGAAACAAGACTAGACTACTAGCTAGCCATGCACTCCTCGATACCAGTTTTGTTCTGCCAGCCACACAATCACCATACATCATCATCACCATCGAATGTGAAATAAATTAACACTGTACACTAATAATAACACGACGATTGGGTCGTTGAAAAGCTATAAACAACGATTATCTTTCAGTTAGACAGACGTACGGTCTTGACGCACACGGCGACATGGCTTTCCATCATCTCAACATGAGGTCGGAGAACTTCCATGCTGCAGTGGCAGATTGCTCACTCGGTTGCTCCCAAATCCACGACCTAAGCTTGATCGGTCATGCAATACAATACAATAGGCACACTCTTGCAGTAGGTACTGGCAACGATGAACTGCAATCATTGAATGATGGTTACTGTCTAAAAAGAACGAGAGTTCGTCCACAACGTGAACGCTCCGTACGTGCACTGCAAACATCAAAACAAGCGGGAAACAGAAACGGTGACACGCAGCGGTGCGTTTCAACCACGACAAAATGGCACTCGAAGACGACGCAATCGTAGGGGTACAGTACATGATAATGCTATGTGGCTGCATTCATGAGGCCATATAGAGAGTTAGCTCAAAGAGAATGCCTTTTCATTTTCGTACCGCAATCTTAGGTTGTCGACGGCCCTCTCCAGGAAACGTTGGTCAGCGACTTCCAATGATGGCACCAAGTACACAGAAGATAGCCTCCCTTCGAATTGGCAACCGGTCTCTATGGAGGAGTAAATGTCATCTGGGACAAAAGGGCGAGTCATAGACTTGAGAATATTGAGGAACATAGGTGTGTGGAAGAATTTGAACTGTTTGATTCGCCAAGGGTAGACACCACCCAAATTTGTCCAGAATTGCTCATTATACTGGAGGCCTCCAGCCTTGGGCATCCACTCATAACCTTCACATTCGACTATCATGATAATACCTCTTCGAACTGCTTCCAGATCTGGATTGAGAGAATGATACATGTAGTAGGCACTTGCAAGTGATCTGATAATTTGCACATGCTTCATGACGCGCATGTCAACTCTTGCCAAATCCAATACATGGACATAGCGGCCCGTTTCATGACTGAAGCTAAAGGATTAATTGCAACCTGGGTTCAAATCTAACATTTTTGGCAGTTTGACAACCCCATCATCCAACGTATCTCGTATGTCATATTTGTTAGTTGCTCTAAGCTCTCTTCTAGTTTACTGTTGCTATTGAGATACTACTGAAAAAGTGGGTGGGCTCTGTATTTCTACTGTGAAATTCTAGTACAGAGGTACAGGGGTTGAATCCCTAATCGCGAATCCCCAACACACTCCTGTGGTCGTCGAGCTTGTCCTAGTCGTCGACCATGCTTACTTACTTTCTGCGCTTAGCGCTCCTTCTTTGAACGGACCTTCTTGTCCGACCGTGACCCTCCTTCTGAGTGCCCTGGCTCTGAGTGTTCCACAACACCCATCAACTTGTCCACGTTCTGTTTGAACAGTCGACCTAGAGTGGGACACAAGCAAAGGAATCGTATATTCCCAGCTTTGATGGAAAGAAGTTGAGACGCCAAACGTCCATACAACTGAACTGTCTTGCACCCAGATGCACACAGTTCTACACACAGGTAGAAGAAGAACCTGTATGTGGTAGCAGCCATCATGACACAGTTGTCATTGAAGGCTGGACTCAAGGAGTGGAAGGACAAAGCGCACGATGCAGCCTTTGCCGAGATGAAACAGTTACATCTCAGGGATACCTTCCGTCCGAAGAAAATGGAAGAAACTCAGCGATATGGAACGCAAGAGTATCCTAGAGTCACACCTGTTCCTAAAGGTTGAAAAGGAACGGGAAGATCAAAGGCCGAGCGGTTGCAGGAGGCAACAAACAGCGTGACTTCATTCCAAGGAAGACGCAAGCTCGCCAACAGTGTCGACAGAAGCATGCTACTATCCTGCATAATCGACGCTGAAGAGGAAAGGGGATGTGGCAGTAATTGACATCCCGAACGCCTTCATCCAGACAAAGTCGAGGATGAAAAAGACATGGAAATCATTAGAGTAAGAGGAGTACTAGTAGAACATCTGTGTGAAATAGCCCCAGATTGTCTACAAACCGTTCGTAACAACGTGATAAGAAAGGCAACAAGCAGTTGCTACTGCAATGCTTGAATGCCATCTACGGCACTAGGTAGCTAGCCTACTATACTACCGTAAGTTCCGGAAGACGATGGTCCGGAACGGATTTAAGATTAATCCTTACGAACCCCTGTGTAGCCAAAGAATGGTGCACGGCAAGCAAACAAACAGTCTGCTGGCATGTAGACGACTGTAAGCTTAGCCACAAGGACTCGAAGGTTAACGACAAGCTGATCCAAGTGCTTCGTGATGAAATACGAAAGCATATTCGAGGACGGCACTGGAAGATGACGGTGAGCCGAGGAAAGGTCCACACGTATCTGGCATGACCATAGACTTCACGACGAAGGGTCAATGCAAACGTATCAATGTACAAGACGTTGATGAAATCCTGGAAGCCTTCCGAGAAGGCATCGCCAGAGGAAGGGGGCACGAAAACTAGAAGTAGTGCAGCCCCGAAAGACCTATTCACAGTAGACGAATCTGCAAAGAAGCTCCCAACGAGCAAGGCAGACACCTTTCACAGCCTGGTGCTAAGGTGTTTTCGCTACGAAGAGAGCCCGACCAGACACAGGTACGGCAATATCGTTCCTTACGACTAGAGTCAAGGAACCGATAGGCAGGATTGGGATAAACTAGTACCATCATGCAGTACATTAGATGTACTAGAAAACTACCATTAGTTCTCAAAGCGACGGAAGTGGCATATTGAAATGGTATGTTGATGGTTCTTCGGATCCATCCAAACATGAGGGGTCAACCGGAGGTGGTTTGACCATGGGCACCGGTTACCATTATCGACTTCGACGAAACAGAAGTTGAAATACGAGAAGCTCAACTGAGAGTGAACTCGTAGCAGTTGATGACCTGATGCCATCGATCCTTTGGACGAGGCAGTTCCTTCGGGAGCAAGGCTATGTAGTTAAAGAAACTATAGTCTATCAGGACAACAAGAGTGCCATTCTTCTAGAGAAGAACGGCAAAGCTCTAGTAGTAAACGAACGAAGCACATCAACATTAGGTACTTCTTTGTGAGCGACAGAGTCGCAAAGAAGGAGATCAGTGTGGACTGGTGTCCAACTGATGATATGGTGCGGACTTCTGGAAAGCCGAACTA
>CAICTM010001455.1:0-28888 GCA_903772945.1 Seminavis robusta
CCGTAGTTGTCTGAGTCGCTTCTCAAAGCAAATCCCAGCTGTCGTCCACGGTTGGGAACTTCTCTTGGCTGAACTGCTGCGGCAGCTTCGCAGTGGCTGCAGCCGCAATGGCTAGATTGGGAATGGTACCACTGGTTTCCTCACGTTCTCGCAGATGCTCTTGATATCAGCATCGTAAAGGTATCGAGTGAGACAAGGCATCCAATCCTTGATCTATTCAATGCTGTCCTCGTGGCTATTCGGCAATACCGATGGTATTCTGTAGATAGTTGTTCATGCTGCAAGATTGCCTGCCTATTCGCCTCCAATTATTTTCTCTTGCGGTATCACTTGGATGAGCAACAGTTGTTGGGTCTTCTTCTCTGCTCCTATTCCAACAGCAAACTGTACACACCCAGACAAGTAAGGCTGTATTCCACGGAATGAGCTCTGCACACCCAGTCTGTGGCAGTCTAGAGCCAAAACTCTTGGATCAGGCGTCCCTCTCCTTTGGCTCAATCGATTTCTTTGTGACAATGAGGCAGGAATTGATCCAGACTGGAGGGATCAATATTCCAAGTCCAAACCTCTGCTTCCCACTTGGAAGTCTCTATCTCTCGCTCCACTTGAGAGAGCCCCTTCTTCTTGAGAGGTCTTCTGTTGCTATGCCGCTTGGAGGTCTTCTCTTCTTCTCTTGTTCCTCTGCCGATTACACTGGCAATGAGGATCTCTTCTTCTTCTCTCTTCTTTCTTCTCGACAAGCGAACGACAGTAGCGTCGCGTCGTCTTCTTCTCATCGTCGTTCGAACGGTAGCTTGGTAGCAGTTGCTTCGAATGGTAGCTTCGAACGAACGGTATCTTCTTCGACAATGGTGTTCGAACGAAAGCTTCGGTAGTGTCGAACGGTAGCTTCGAACGAACGGTATCTTCTTCTCGACGGACGGTAGCGACAATGGCGCTGCTACCGGTCTTCTTCTTCTTCTTCTCGATCGATCGCGACAAGCGAACGGCAATGGGATATGACCGTCGCTTCGGACGAACGAACGAAAGCGCTGCTTCGAGCGGTATCTTCCAATCGTCGACAATGGTAGCTCTTCTTCTTGTGCTTGTCGAACGACCGCTTGTTCTTCTCTAGTAGCTTCCACGCCTGATAAGCCGAAAAAGGCTGATGATGGTGGTGTTGATAAAGAGGTTGCTATAGTGTTGTGTGTGTTACTACTTGGTTGTTGTGGTTGTGGTTGATTTCTAGTAATCTGGTAACTGGATAGTCATAAATCGCTACCACAGGTCATTTTCGTTTTGACGCAATCTTTTGACGCAATGGCCAACGGTGCGTCAAAAGATCTACGGTTGGCCTCAGACCGAACCTTCCTGCCCTAATCACTCGCAGACTCGCAGAGCCACAATTGCAACAGTGCAAGGTTGTTGGTTAACTTGCCACAGTGCAAGTATTCAAGTCAAGTTGCCTCGACTACCATCCCTTGGTTTCTATTACCGACTCTCTTCTTCGTTTCAATTGTCGGTTGTTTGTTTGTTATAACCACTAGCTAGCTAGCTAGCTAAAAGTGATTTGTCTGTCATGGCGAGTCTGGCGAATGTGGAACACCGCAACCAAGATGCCACAGTCTATGTGGGTAACTTGGATCCGCAGTGTACCGAAGACATTTTGATGGAGCTCTTTGTGCAGGTGGGCCGCGTGCAATCGGTATACATGCCCAAGGACAAGGTGACGCAGACGCACAATGGGTACGGCTTTGTGGAATTTCTAGATACCATCGATGCCGATTACGCCATGGCGATTCTCAACATGATCAAGTTATACGGACGACCCATTCGAGTATCCAAATCCAGTTTGCACAACAAGAATGGCGTCGAAGATTCGTCGTTGGATGTCGGTGCCAATTTGTTTATTGGAAATTTGGATCCACAAGGAGACGTCGATGAGGGATTGTTGCACGAGACATTTTCTGCATTTGGACAACTCATTCGTCCTCCCAAAATTGTACGAGACGAAGCTACCAATGAAAGTAAGGGATTTGCCTTTGTCAGTTACGATAATTTCCAATCCAGCGATACCGCCATTGACTGTATGAATGGACAATATCTGGGAAATCGACAAATTGTCGTGCAATACGCATTCAAGAAAACCGCCACGGGAGAGCAAAGCGAAACGACGGGACGACCGGTGGGAGCGGCTCCGGAACGACACGGATCACGAGCCGAACGCATGTTGGCCGATGCCAAACAAAAACAACGACAGCAGCAACGACAGCAACAATACGGTGGATCTTCGACGACGACTACGTTTTTCAAGCCTAATACGCAATTTGCTTCGGCCATGCCGAATTCCGCGGGTTTAGGTCACAACAACAACCACAACAACACACCACCACCCCCGCCGCCGCCGCCGTCCATGATGGCATCCAATATGCCACCCCCACCGCCTCCTCCTCCACCACCACCCATGACCATGAATATGCCTCCCCCACCACCTCCTCCGCCGCCACCAATGTAATATACGGTAAGTCACGTCTATGGAGACCTACAGTGGTGTACCTGTGGAACCCAATTTCTTTCGTTCCAACTCTTGATTGCCTCCGGTAGAAACTGATAAATAGCTGGATGTATTGCGTGGATGGAAAGGAAATCACTGGCATGGCTGCTGTCTGTTGGTGGAAGAGATAGATAATAATATGTTGGTACCGGTAGCGTTCCGCACTTCAACTCCCACCAACAGACCAGCCATAATAAGGGTGCAAGAATGATTCAAAGTTTAGCTAGCAACCGTAGTTACCGGTATGCTTCGTTGAAACGTAGTTTTCAGGGACGACGGAAATTAGGCAGTTGGGTATTGAAAATAAGTAATGTACCAGGTACGGTACATGTACTACCTAGTACCCTGTAGACAGAATCTGATTGATTGATGTACTCATTGATTTGATGGTTTTTTTTTCTGTTGGCCTGTCCCATGCGTTGCTTGAGAGCAGTGCCTTGTACTGGTATACAGTACCTCTGGCTGGCAGGACGAGTGAGAGTCAGCTACCATAACAGATACTACTGTGGGGATGGGCAAATCTTGCAATAGCCCTGTATTGTAATGGATGTGACTCGCCAAAATCAGTTAAAAAGACGAAATTCGTATTTTTGCCGGAAGATAAATTTAATTGGATTGCATTGGATTGGATTGGATTGAATTGAATTGGATTGGATTCCAATTAAGACTGTTATTTATATAGTAAATTGTAATTCAATGCAATCCAATCTAATCCAATGCAATCAAATCAAATCCAATAGAGAAAAACAGCCAAAGTAAAATATTGGCTTGCGCCCACAATTTTTACAAAAACGCTCTAACAAATTCAACACAGAGCCATGGACAAGTTTGCTCATCCCCTGTAAGCAATTATTATCATTCTCAACTCTATCCAGACCCATTGCTCCTGTGCATAGTAGTTCGCACGTTGGCACTGCCTGCTGGTGCAGCCCAATCAAGTCTTGAAGCTGTTCCGCAAAGAAACCAATCGACGCGCCGTGTGCGATTCGACTTTCCATGTCCTGGAAGACATTTTTGGATGGGTAGTTAAGGTAAGTTTAGGGTTAAAGTTAATGTTTGCTTCTCAGTTTTATATATTTACCGCAGCTACCTCATTTCCAAAGTTGTCTTCCGGTAACCGCAAAAAACAACGGCAAAGGCCCTTCTTGCGCTACATGTTCGGGTTCCGTACTAGCTAGTATGATACCTGTGCCAACAGCACATTCGTTCTCGACGTCTTTATTGTCCAACCTCGCCATCATTTCACACATCATCAGGCATCATCATCAGGCATCATCATTCCACAACAGTCATCATCATCATCATGAGTGCTTCTGACAGCGACACGCAGCCCCCGAGTAAGAAAGCCAAAGGCACGGCCAATAGCACTACATGTAATAATATCACCAAGCATCGGCAGGATTTGCGCGAAGCTCTTGGTAATCAAGATGCCACGGAAGTAGTTCGAATACTGACCGCCCATCCGGCACTCGCGATGGAAAAGATTCTCATGGAAGATCTTTACGATAAGGGCGCATTTCCACTGCTGCTCCTGTTCAAATTCCCTCCACCATCATTGGTACAAGTGGAACATGTCAAAGCTGTAGGGGATTTAATGGTGGGTGGAGTTCCGAGCTCTCGAGCACTGCCTACCATGGAAGGAGAGATTCGATCACCCTCCTTTTTGCAGTTTGCGTGTCAAGAATGCCAACAGGGAATTGCTCCCGGGGTACTGCAGTATCTGATTGACAAGTGTCCTTTGGCACCCCGATTGGTGGAAGGATTTCATCAGACGTTGTTTCCTCCCAATCACAGTGAAGAACTACCCATACACAAGCATCTACGCTCGGATACGCCACAACTCCACAACATTCGAGCCCTCGTCGAGGCATATCCGGATTGTTTGAAAGAAGAATCGCCCAAAGGAATGGGACAACTCTGTCTCAATCTGGCCTTGCAAAATCCTAATTGTCCCGTGCCGATTCTAGAGTATCTCATTCAAAGATGGACCGAACGAGGAGGAGTGAGATGCGTCAAAATCTTTAGTCTGCCACGACGAAGGCCCACTTCATTATTACCACTACGGCCAACAGCCAACGACCAACCACCCACGATTGACGAAGAACGAACCTCCATTATCTTGGAAGACTTGTTGCCACATGTGCACGAAGAGTTTGATTGTTGCTTTGAGCCGTTCCTGAGCGACGCCTTTGTTCTGCTGTTGACGGGATTGGCCAATCTGTCCAATATCCGATTGAAATGGCTCACGTTGAATGTGCGAAATGTACGAGTGCTCCACGAACGGCATTGCAACGCCATGATTCACATTATTGGGGACAATCCGAATATCGCGTGTTTTCGCATCAGCGGCCGAAGAATGCAGCTCCAATGTGAGCCCTTTTTGGAAGCACTCAAGACCAATACGAATTTGGAATTCCTCGCGTATGATGGATGTTTCAGTCATCCAACAAGAATAATAAGAAGAAACGACAACAACAACGACAGCAACAATCATCGTCAAAATAATGATACTAATATAGGAGAACGACGGGAAGCAGCAGAGTTGGCATTGGAAGCCGTCTTTCAGGATCACAACAAGACACTGGCAAAGCTATTCCTGACGAATTTGAGATTTATCCGTGGGAATGTGGAACACTTGGTACGAATGAACCGCTTTGGTAGGGCGATGATTCATCAGAGCGACATGAAACCACGCGAGTTCGTCGCCCTCTTCCTGCTGGCAGTCAGCAATGAAGAAGATCCCGAGCTGAAAAACGAATTGGTCCGCCAGAGTATTCTTTACGGTCTGCTTCGGGAAGTACCAGCACTCTGGGTGAAACACGCAACCTGCCGATAGTGAGTTAGGTATGGAAGAGTGAGTCAGTTTGGTTCATCCAGAAATGATGGGTTTCCTGACGACAAGTTTCGCGCATCAGTTCGAGATTCGACGGGTCGAGTCCAACAGCAGTGTCACAAAGAGCGCAGTGCAACTTGGTGCTATCGCTCCAGCCAGCCAACCAATCAACTTCGCTCCGCATACATGTACATGCATGTTGGTGCCTGTTTGATAGCTCGTGCACAATCCACGTCAAGTAGATCTGTTGCTCGACTGACGCATGACGAAGTCTGACAATGGGATGGGGGACGATCTTGGGTGCGAACGAACCAACATCAGCCTGTGTGCGTGCTGATACCACGCCTTCAGAGGCGGAACGGGCAACAAATAAATCAAGGATCCATGTCACAGTCAGACCAGAATCTTTCGTCCATGGTTGGACGAGGATTGGGCACCATTGCGAGTGGCAACACAATCTGTGAGAAATGATAGATTTGCTTGCAACCTGAGTTAAAGTTAAGACCTACTTCACTTTTTTAATACGTTGCTTGGATATAAAACCGTACCGGTACAGCAGCAGAGCAGCTTGGATGCTACGGCTGGGCACGTCGAACCAGAATACCCTCGTTTCACTCGAGCGCGCAAGAATAATCGTAGCTATGATGGACCCACGGTGTCTACACATGACTGCGCATAGCTCAAGCAAAAGACAGCACAGGTGGTAGTCTCCCAGAAGCTACACGCAGCATGAAGTAAGTTTGGCTGCCTCACACATTACGGCAGTAGCTAAAATAGACAGAACTGAGATTGACTGTGTTGTGTAATGTTTGTGAACTTCTACACTGTGTGGCACAGACAGGGGCAACCATTCTTCAATGCTAGCTGTTGTGGCAAGGACTTGGCATAGGTTAGATGATGAGACAGAAAGTCTACGGGCAGGTTGTCAATGAAAAATTAATATTAATCTGAGCATGTTGGGACTTCAAGTCTTGGTGAATCATATAAACTGAAGAAGACAGCACATACAATCTCAGTAGCTACCGGTACATGCAGCATGAAGTAAGTTTGGCAGCATCTCACACTAGCTACACAGAACTGAGATAGAATGTGTTGTGTAATGCTTGTGAACTTCCACACTGTGTGGCGCTGACATGGGCAACCATCCATCCATCATTGCAACTTTGTTGGGACAAGGACTTGGCATGGTTATTGGATGCTGAGAAAAGAAACTAAATCCAAATGGAAACAGGGGATCGTTGCAAGATGGAAACCCAATGCACACAGACTGGATGAGCTCATTGCCAAAGAAACAGTATGATACTTACTCTACTAGCTCGCTAGCACACGTGCTACAATAAACGGGAAAGATACTATGGGTTACCGTAGAGGGGACGATGGTGAGGATGGGTTGCAGAGAAGGAGGGCAGGATGCAAGAACGCGAGTCGAACAACCGAGCAGAGCAACATCAAAACCAAGGAAGGAGAGGGTGTCAAGGAGCAGGGCGGGGATAATCAAAGGAGTAAAACTAGCTAGCTAGTGGAAGAGATCAAGAGCATCCATCATCCCAAGGCTTGGAGAGCTTGATAGCTGGAACACAACTGTCTCTCAGGCACATCCTGGCTGCTCGAGCGAGGGCAATGATCAAGCGAGCAGAAACAAAAGAGCAAACCACAGAGTACTAGTAGGGCTTGGACCACTTGTGAGCCCGAAGCTGGGAGAGCAGAAGCTCCATTGAAGTTTGTACATGTAATATGATTGAGTGACAGTCGGCAAAGAGAGCTGCAAAGAGTGTGGCCGTCAGTCACCTGTTCAGTCACAGTTCGCTCGATTGGTTCAACTGTGCTACCTTCTACTTGGTCTTGAGTCAGATTTTTTGAAAGCCTCACTCGTTTGATTTATTTAGCTCTAATTGACCTCCAATGAAGGGCGCCTTTCAAGAGTCAAAATTCGAAAGGAAATCTGGCGACACTTTGTTAGGGAGTCTTGTACGGAGTCCTACGTGGGAATCCTGCGTTTGGTGTCCGATGACAAGCAGGCAGCCTCTCACATGCAACACCAACCGACACTTGCGGCGTCTTCAAATTCAATTCCACCAACAACGAGAAAACCCAAAACTTGCTTCATTCCAATCTATTCTTGTTTAGCTTGTTTCTATTGTATTGCATTGCATTGCTGGCAGCTAACTAGATAACCATGGCGGGCAAGGACGAGAAGAGCAAAACAACGACAGTGACAATGGCAGCATCCGGGAACAGTCGGCCCGAAGGATACACCAACATTTGCGCCGATGGACATGCATGCGACAATGATGCCACTTGTGTGGAATCGCTGCTGGAAGAACACAAGTACGTGTGCGACTGTCACGAAGCCTACCTCCAAACGGGACGCGTCTATGCCGGTCTCTCGTGTCAACATGTGGCCACTCAGTACTGCACCAGCACGGGTGAAATTTCTGAAACTTTGTTTTGCGTCAATGACGGAGTGTGTCGCAACAAGGTGGGAGTCTCGGCACAGCATCCCGGGTGCGAGTGTCCTCCCGAATACAGTGGAGATCACTGTCAGTACATTGCCGGGGGGTCGGAACCAGATGCGTTGTCGTACTTTTTGGATGGGACCACTTTTGCATCGGCCATGGACGGTAGTACTTCTATGAATAGTAACAATAATGGGGTGTTGGTGACAACAGAGGGACCCGGAATCAATCCAGCCGCAATTGTACTTCCCATCTTGACAGTCACCTTGTGCGTTGTGGGGTATCTATTGTGGAAATATCGCACTCACAATTTGAGGGGTCATATGGTCGATAAAAACAAGGCCGTCGATGAAAACATGATGGATGCGGATGGCAGTTCCATGTTGAAGAACCCCATGACACAAATGATGTTGGCAGGGCGCCGGAATTCCACACCCGCATTTAGCAGTACCCACAAGGCTGCCCTGATGGATCCACCGGATTTTGAAGACTTGTTGGAACAATCGGACCATGTCAAATTCCACGTGCATCCCGCCACGGCCAAACTGTACGCATCCGATCCCATGTTGCATTACAATGGAACCAGTGACACTTCGGGGTCGGGAAGTCCCACCAGTTATTCCGAAGAATACGATATTGGACAGTCGCAACGATTTGAAGAGTACGATCCCAATGATTTTGGGACCCACAATATCGAACCGGCATTGGGTCCGCGTCCCGAAGAAGAGGAATACGAAGAACCAACCGATGAAACGACAACACTGACATGATGGTCATGATGATGAAAGTTACGATTGGAATGATTCCAATCATTCACAACAAAAGATATACTATAGTTAAGCAGTAATACTAGTAGACAATGGGGAAAGTTATAAATGATCACGGTTTTTGATCACGGTTTTGCTCGGCGTATTATTATGGCTCTTGATTGCACCTGTTGACGACAAGAACTGTACCAGCAGCAATTTCCCCATCGAAAGCTTGCTAGATAGGTTTGCCCTTCACAAGTAAAAAACTCACTCGTCTTTGGCAGGCTACTGGTTGTCTACATACATGTAGATAAGTTGAGGCAGCTACCGGTATGGTGTCTACCGGATCAGTCTTCGGGGCATCCCCTACTGGTACAGTATTATGAGCCCAGGTTAATTTCCCAGAGGACCCTGGTCTAAACATCGACATTGGGAGTTCCACTTCAGTGGGCCAATGGTTGCCTCTTGTACATATGTAGACTAGCTAGTCCCTGGGTTGTTGCCGCTCGTGGAATGCAAGGACCTCAACGAAAACCTAGCTACTAGTAGCTACGAGCACCTACTGGTAGTAATAACTAGCTGAATAACAATATTATTGCAAAAAAGTACTTTGATCTTTGGATCTTTCAATCCAAGCAAGCACCAGGTATAAGGGGGGTTTGAGAGTAGGGAAATTATCTACGGAAGCCAGCCGGGGCCAGGCTTAAGCAAAGAACAGTCGAAATTCAGGACTAGGTTCTGTGGGATCAGGGGCAAGAAATTGAGGACCATTACGGGGGGCAAAGGGTTTGGCTTTGCGGGATCCACGGAGACATAAATGGGTAGCTTTCACAAGGGCAATTGAGATACGGGTCTGCATGAAGAACATCATTTGAGAGTAGGAAAATTGAGTTTTGGAGGCAGTAGCAGGAGCAAGGCGTTGTAAGAGAGTCTTGGCTTGAGGGGCAAGCATGCCATCCACTGAAACAACAAAGGGGTGGAAGGAAGCGCGATTGGACGCGCACGCCAGTGGAGGTGCCACCGGACTATTCTGTATATCTGCTCCTTTAGCGAGTCCATGGGTTTCCTGCTTTGTATTTTCTTCACGGCCATTGTGCTGCTTGTCGTGCCCACAAATTCCAGTGTGAGGTTGTTTCATCATCCAGCAATCGACATATTCGAGCTACCGTCATTCGACTGTACTACGCATCATCATGATGACATTCTCATTCCACCCGACTTTGTGGGGATATCTGTGGAGTGGAATCGAGCCGAAACCTTTGCGACTACTCCCGCCATTCACCGCCTGTTGCAGTATCTCGTCGTGCGTCCATCATCATCTAGGAGGCTGAATATCCGCGTGGGTGGCAATTCGGCCGATCGCTCGTGGTGGAATAATGACGACGACAAAGAACAAAAGAATCGCTGTCGCTACTATCCACCGGGAGCACGATGCGTGGAGACCAAAATTACGTCCCACTTGATTGTTCATCTGGCAGAGATGGCACGACGCATTGGTGGTACCACTTTGATTCTGGACTTGTCCATGATTCCACCAGCCAGCAACGACAATCATACAAATAATACTAATTGGGCACGACAAGAATGGGAAGGAATCTGGACTACACTGGAAGAGCACAATGCCACTCATTTACTGGAAGGCATTGAAATTGGCAACGAACAAGATATCTATGGCCACCATGGCATTCGACCGCAACAATACACACCCACTGACTTTGCAAATGAGTTTCAGCAGTATATAGAAACAATCCAACAGACTCTGCCATTTCCCAACCAAAAGATGATTCGAGGAGGAACCTTTTGTTGCAACAAGCAATTCTTGGATCATCAAGTGGACCTCATGAAACAGTTCCAACAATACCTATACAGTTGGTCCTATCACCACTACCCCGTCTCTACCCGTCACTGCCGTCCCGCCAACGATACTACCAATGTCACACTATGCCTGTTGCAATTATTGGACAATACCGCCAGCAATGGAGAAGCAGATCGAGTATCCTCCTGGGCTGCCGGGGCATCTTCCATGAATATTTCATTTCACATGGGAGAAGTCAACAGTGCCAATGATGGTGGTGTGTTGGGTGTGTCGGATGCCCTGGCATCGACACTTTGGTGTGTGGACTACTTGTTTGCCATGGCAGCGACCGGCAACGTGACACGCGTCAACTTTCACGGGGGTGGGCGAGGAGCCTACTCGTGGTTTGCCGTCAATGTCACGAAACAACACCAAGAAGAACCACCCCATGTGCGGCCCTTGTTTTATGGCATGTATCTTTGGAACTGGGTCGTTGCGGGGAACGACACCCGTGTGCACCCCCTGTCATCCTGTCGACAAGAAGAGCCATGTACACCAGCTCACAAGAGTAGCAGCGGAATCCACGCCAAGGCGTGGGCAGTACAAGACAAAAACACCACCAAAGTGGTCATCATCAACAAACTATCCAAACCACACCGGATACAGTTGCTTGCACCTGCTTCTTCGTACCAACAACAAGCCGAAGTGGTAGTGTTGAAATCAAACAGTGGCGCCGTGACGGCAAAGAATGGCATTTCATTTGCGGGATGGACATGGGACGGAACTCAACACGGCGAGCGGTTGGGAAAGTATCAATCGACTTGGATCCACCCCGAAGAAGAAGAAACGACGGGCGCAAAGAAACTGTTTCACGTGGTCGTGGCGCCGTATACGATCGCAGTGGTGTCGTTTTTCCAAAAGGACTCAACTCTGCACCAACCACACGACAATCAGGAAACGCACTGAGCAGCACGTAGGCTTATGTGGGATTCCACTGGTGTGAACCTCGATCTCCCAGTATACCGTTGTTTCGGGTTGCAGAGTATGTATGCTTGCATGCTGCAACATGCAATCAAAAGACGGATCAATACGGCTCAACTGAATGGCCGAAAATGTCGACAAGCACGCTTGGGGTCTCCAACCGGCTGCTTGCATTGACAATCATTCAGATCCTCGAGGCCACGTAAGTCACAATGCTCCCCTCCCACGCCTCGCTCGTGAAATGCAACCTGTTGCTGACTGGCTGTTTGCATTTCGACAATCAGTCAGCTCCCCGAGGTCACTTCTTCCGCACAGTTTCAATGCCTCCCTCCCATGCCTCCTGAAATACAACCTGTGCTCACCACCGGGTTGCTGATGAACTCGACCTGCGACAACCTGCTCCCGTCATCCTCTGGGCTTCAGCCTGGGTTCACACGACCCCACCCCCATGTCAGTGCCACGATAGTCGACCAAACCTTGCAACCTATCGTGACCACGCTACAAGACTGCTAGCCGGCCAGTACTGAACCCAGCCCAGGCAACAATCAAATCGACACTCTGAGCAAGTGTTCAGCTCAGCATCCAACCAAGATCGTCGCCCGCTGACCATGACGATGTCCATGACCTCAGACCAAATAAACAGGTTGCCACCTGCCTTCTGCCTTGGTAGTCACTCTTGGCTAGTAGCTAGCACCCTCGCCAACTTCTGATTTTACTTTGTGGGACCATGAACACCACAGGAACTCCAGCTCGGATCCTCGTCTGTCACACTTTGATACCAAGGGCTCCTGGACACTTACATGTACTTTCGACAGGTCATGTCCGGGATCCCATGCCCACTGGGACTACCCGAACGCCAACAACTATGCTGCAGCGACTTGTATCATAGCCAGATCCAAAATGAGTCAATCTGTGAATGCGCCTCCAACATAAATACCCACTTCCCACCTGTTTTTACTGTTCTCGTGGTCCCAGCGAGAAAAGAAGACTGCAAAGTGCTCGATGGGTTTAGGGTGTGGTGCGACTGTACCGGTAGGGTGTCGTACAGGTTGGGTGTCGTACCAGCAGGCAGCAGCGCAGCCATGTGTTTACCGGTGGAGCTGGTAGTATTCGAGTATTGTTTTCGATGACGGATCGAGTCCAGGAGCAATGCCAGTGCTGCGAGATGCGAGCACTCTTGTCGTTGGTGCTTTGAGCTTTGAGCTCTGAGTGACTCAGTCAAGAACGGCATCACCAAAAATTGATGGTTGTCTAATTGGTCAAGGCCCGCAGTTCCTATCCTACCGGTACGCACTTGACTTGAGTACAAGTAAGTGCTCGGTACCAGGTACACCTGGAGGAGTAAGTGAGTCAAGGCTCCTCATCTCCTCATCGCCGAGTCATCGCATCGCCTCATCGACTCTCGTCTGTAGCTCGTCTGTCGAGTTGATGTCTAATCCCAAAGGAATGTCCATGATATCAATCAGACAATTTAGATGTTACAGCAAGGCACAACCTACTTCAAGAAAGATCTAAGCGCAGACTCAGCGAATATGAAGGTCATTCTCCAGAATCACTCCTTTTATGTCGTCCTTTACGATGAACTTGTCCACCTTTCTCCCCGGCAGACCCTCGACTCAACAAGCTCTTACTCGGAGTTTTGGCTATGGCTTGAATTTTTGAGTAGTTATTTGTGTATTTTTTAACATGGTTTATACTCAATAATATCCAGTTAATTGAAATATACTTGAGGCTAAGTGCATTTTATAAGAGCCAATCTCCAGTGGTGATTGAATTTCCACTCAATCTGTATCCACTCGCATAGAACGACTGGAGAAGATTGCAGCACATTCTGTACTCGTACTTCACATTGAAGTCAATCTTAGGAGCAGAAAGGGGAAGCACTCTTAGGCCCATCATGTCGTAAAATTGATTTACCGACTCCTGGACATCTCAGCTGAATGATTGAATCAAGGCTTTACTTCGCCGTTGGGCTGCGGGAATAGCTCCGAGCCTCCGAGCCGTGACGGGTTCACGGCTTCGCAGAGACCAAGCCGCCGAATACCGGTATGCCCGATTGATCATGATATCCTTGATGCGCCCTTGTTGCTTGATGCGCCCTTGAAATAATGCTCGATGGTTGAACTCTGCCTGCAGTTTGGCATTATGCCAATGACAAAATAAATGACCGCAACAGTACTATCTAGTCGATAGTCAAACTCATGGCTCTTTTGGCGGCTTACCATCACTAATCCAGGTCTCGAGCTGATCCGACTCTCCACGATCACACTAACAGGTGATTTGCTGCCTGTAAAGCTTGGTACTGATTTTACAGTAGCAAGGATGAATGATTGACTTCCCCGAGTGGTTGGTAACAAAATCTAATCACCTGCGCAGTTCCTGGCTCCCGTATCCAGCCAGCTATTAGCCAAGTGAAAAGGAGCGAGTACGCACCAAGCAAGAGCTGCATGAACTATCGAAAACAGCCGCCGAGTACTGTTTAATTCTACAGTCACGCAACATTCTAGCCAGAAAAGAATCTCATCATCAGAGCTCATCAGTCGGTTTGTCCACTCCAAGCCAAACTCAGAAAGAGTTCATGCTTCCTTTCATAAAATCTGCTCACCAGCGCTTAAATCAACCACACAAAACAACAACACAAAACACACTTAACACAAACCATGTGCCACCTTCAAACCCCCGTCAACACCACCACCACAACCATGTGCGAGACAGCAGTCGCACTCGAACTGAAAAAGACAGTCCGCTTTGGCGCAGTTCAAAAGTGTTTCTTGGAGCCCTTGCCCACCGACTTGCAACGCGAGCACTTGTACTACAGCGCCGAGGAACTGGCATTCCAAAAGCAAACCGACATTCAAGCCAAGCGCAATTTCGTAGATGCCGGCTTGGAGTTGGATGCCAACGATCACAGCATGACCTTTCGCGGTTTGGAACATGTCTTGAACAAGCGCGAACGACGACGACGCATCAGCAAGCACGTCAAGGGCGTCTTGGAAGTCCAAAAGGAACAAAAGGAAAGTGGATTGATCGGCATGGACGACTACGAGCTCTTTGTCGTGTCTCGCGCACAATCCAAGGACAACCGCAAGGCCGCTCAAAAGATGGCCGCCCGCGATGCACAAGACGCCGCCATGGTCATGGATGAAGAAGAGGAACTGGACGTCTCTGTGACAGAGACATCCGTCTCGGAGAGCAGCTCCGCTTCTGCTTTTTCTGCCTCCAGAAGATCTCGTCGCCGCGGCAGCAAAAAGACCATCAAGCGATGCGTCTCGGGATTCTTCAGAAAGTTGGGAGCTCCTCAGCAACAAAAGGGAATCCAACGATGCAAGACTCTGTAAATACAAAACCAAACAACCACAGGGATGGGGACAGCAAGCAAAAGCATCATCAGGTATCCTATCCTATAACTGCTAAAACTAAAACTAGAACTACAGATACTCCTCTACAAATCAAAACTACTAGCTTTTACTGAGTAGATACCTACCATAGACCAACACAAACTAGACTGCGGATTCTTCTCTACGAAGAATCAAAACTACCAGTGCCCAGCCAGCAAATCAAACTTCCTTAGGTATTACATGTGGATATCTAGCCACATATCAGGGACTACAAACAAACGGCGACCAGAGGCTGGTATTCCCTGCACCCAAAACCAGCCATGGTTAGCCATCGCAGGGCTCAAGATACTATTCCATCACCTGGCTGGCTAGCTAGGCAGCTTCTACGGTACCGGTACGGTACTACCGATGCAGATACCGGTACGGGGCGGTGGGCAAACAACCAAGGAGTCCTCAGTCCTCGCACTGACTGCCAGCTCTAGTAGCGGGTTGCCAGTACCGACATGCCTCGCTATCGGAATCCTTTTCACCTCGGTGCAGCTCGGGATAGAGTCGAGTCTATGGCTCACGGGTCACCGTAGGATCAGCAATTTTCTGGTACTCAGAAATCCGTTACGCGCTCCCCGTGTAGGCCTGGTACACATGACGTCACTGTTCTCTCGCCGAAAAAGAAACAACGGCAACACGGCAACCACTCAACACACTTCGAAATAAAGCATCAACCATGCCATGACAGTCAAGATGGCAACAGAAGTCTATTATCATGTTACCCCAGAGGTGCTGTGGACCTGGGTATTCCTTCTATACCCACTTAGGATCAATCGCCCTGAAAAACATTCAAGGTGTTAGCAGTGAAATGAAGAGAACAAAGCAGTTGAAGGAGCAGAATGAGGATGTTGTCGCTCACCAAAAAAGAGTATATTCTGCTGTTGTGGTTGACACCTTGGCTGCTTACCATAAGAGATTGGATGGAAAGTTCCTTTTGGTAGCAACAGAAGGACCTCTTAATCCGCCAAGCTGTTAAAGGGAGCAGAAGACAGTTTCTCAAAGCCTTTTGATGCAGCTTCGAGTTGTGCCAGTTTGTCTCGCTCAGCCCAATTCTCCACTTGTTCCTTCACTCTGCTGAGCTCCACCTCCTTGAGTTTGTTCCTCCTGTCTCTGAAGTTCAGAGCTTTGCATTCCTCCATCCTGTGTTCTCCAAGTCTGAATACCAGCTCTGTGAGGAAGTCCTGATGGTGGCGATCCTTTCTTGTTTTCCCATACGGAATACGTCCTTGGACGGCCATGGTCTTGTGGACACCGGCAGCCTTCTGCCGCTGGTTCTCTTTCTTGTTTGTTCCGGCCGTGAGCAAGACATTTTCCTTCAATGCTTTCTTCCTTGCCTTCTGGAAGTGTTCTTGTCTCATGCAAAGCTCCAACCGCTGCATGTTGTTCTTGAAGTGTTCGGTGAGAGCTTCCGGCTTGATGGTTGCATAATGCCCTTTGGCACTGTTGAGCAAAGCACGTATCTTCGGATTGGCTTTCATGTCACGGATAATTCCAATTGGATGGATCCTAGCAGATCGCACGATGGCATAAGCACTTCTCAGTTGTTCTGCACGATCAGTGTTGGAGACCAGCTTCGCTTCTTTGACACCCACTTCAACAAACTGGGTATGCGAGGCAAGAGGTAGATAAGACGTTAGCAAGTATTGTTTGAATGCATTCTGCATGTTTCCTGTATCTCTGTAGTTCAACCCGGACAGTCTTAGCTCAGCCGCATGTACTGCTAGTGGATGGTATGTAGGTGAGACGTTCTGCTTGGACAATTCGGTGGTGACAAAGGAGTGGAAAGCTTGCAGATCGATTGTCTTCTTGTGGACAGCAGACTGGAATGGTGGAGGGAATGTCACAACAGGACGTCCAAGCATGACATGAGCCACAATGTCCGCGACAGGTTCCTCTGCCAGTAGCGCCGCTGGTAAGAGCAAGGAGTTGAATGTCCTCTTAAAATGCTTGTGCAGAAAGAAAAGAGAGCACTGGATAAACTCGACCACTTTCTTTTCCTGTTCCAGTCGGTCAGCAACTGACAAGTTCTCCAAGGAAGAGCGAAACAATGCAAAGGATGGTTCTGTGGTGAGTACTGTTGTGGCAATCACTTGTAACTCTTGTTGCATGAGGAAGTATCGAACTGCCACATTGTGCGACTGGAAACCATGCACTTTAGAAAGATCCTTGCATGATTGGATCCAATCCAAGTTTGGGCAAAAGAATGCTGTATGGAATGCAACCACAAGTGTCAAGTCAGAGTACAGTTGTGGTTCAGCAAGAAGTGGCTGCAGCCCTGAGGCAATCTTGTTGGACTTGTCGCTGCAGCTGTTGATGATGGATTGAGACAAGCGCACAAGGAACAAGTAGATCAGAAGGGTGATGCGAGATGTTTCGCCAACAGACCACCATCGTGTCAGTACTGGTGCTTGTATCTTTTTTTTGACCAGCTTGATCGTTTCGGCATCGAACTCGCTGAAGGCCTGAAATGTCTTGACTAGTTCCCACTTGGTAGAGAACTGTAGATCCCCTTGTGATCCATTGCCGACATAAGGAACGTCCAAGTACTCATCCATAAAGTCCACTGCGTCTGACACAAGAGCTCTCCAAACGTCCATGTCCATACTGTCTTGTAGATCGTGTACAGAATGTATCATCTGCATGACGTTCTTCTTTTCCAGTCCGCCTTCCCCTATATACTTCTTGATAGGATTCGCCAAACACAACTGCAAGTTATGAATGGAACAGGACGCTGACCAGTATGGTTGATGACACAGACCTTTGGTTGTCAGAGCATCGCTCAATCCGTCTAAGACACCACCACCTCCACTATCTGTTGTTTGCCCCTTCAACTTGGTGACACCAACCTTTGCAAGGGAAGCCTCTACTGCATCGGCACACTGGAGGGAACTTCCTTCGCTCGCATCTATATCCAACAACTGTTTCACCACAGTTTTGCTATCCATGTCATACCAAGACAGGATCTTCACGAAGTGACCAACGTTCTTCTTGTTTCCTTTATCGCATGAGAGGAACACTGTCTTGCCTTCAAGACGTTTAGACAGCAAGTGAATGTCTTCTGCAGCCGATGTGTACATCAAATCTCTAAGCCAAGTTTCAGAAGGGAAGGATTGCGAGAAAGTCTCAACATTTGTCTTCTCTAATAGCCCCAGATCAACAAGGAACGCTGCCACAATAAGTGGAATAATTGTAGCGGCCTGTGACAGTGGCAAGGCAGGACAGCTGGAAAGAGCGACCACAATAAGAGCCTTCATGTATCGCGATCCGCCAAGAAAGATCTGTCCAGAGAAACCTCTCTGTAATTGTTTCACTTGCTGTTCTGTGTTTCGCAAGCGTTCGAGGTGACACTTTGGGATGACTGTGTGGGTATGAGGGACTTCCAGGATCGCGAAGGAGCTTCCTTGGCTGTTGACTGTGACCTCGCCAACTTGAATTTCTTCTTTTTCTTTCTTCCTTTTTCGACCATCCAATTCTGCACTGCCACCATTATCCATTTCATCCTCAACACTTAGCGGCGTAGTCTCATTTCCTACAGCGACCAAGTCAACAACTGCTGTCTTGGTAGTTGCATGAGATGATGAATGTGGAGTGCTCTGCTGATGGTGAATGGCGGTCATGTGAAAGCGAGCGTGGAGGTACTCATTGACATCTCTTATCCAGTCTGCGCCCATGTTGAATTTGGCAGCGACATACTCATCATCTGGCTTGTACATCCATGGCTTCTTGCACTGAAACTTGTCTCCTTTGTGAGTTTCACTTCGAAGTCCCTTCTTGAAACAGTCTCGTGAGTCTTCATAGAATGCGCAGCCACTGCAATAGAGATTCCGCTCCAATGGCCACTCTGTGCAGTAGTTGATCCGACGGATTGATTTGGGTGGGTTGCACTTCACAATGGGAATGTCCTCCCCATGGCGCTTCCTTGAACTGCGTCTAGTAGCGGCGGCGCTACTGTTCTGCGAGTCCATCATTGCCTCTGCTTTGCTTTACATGTAATACAACTACATCCTGATAGCTACCTCCAGCGAAATCAAGTCGTTCAACAGGAACAAACATGCAAAGAGCCAACCGTTGGCACTGTCTTCCGATGTGTTTCGATACTTTAGAAAATGTGATTGTTTTCGCCTCATGATGTCATGCTATGACATCCTCTAAGTCTTTGTAGAAAATAGCACATTTACTCGATGGTTTAGAGTTCGAGTTCCTCCGAGAAGGTTCTCCAAAAACCCCATGCTAAGATGTCAAATAGCTCCACCAAATAATGTTATCCCGACACAGCTTGGGCAGGGTCAGCATCTACATACTCTTGCGGTGCTGACCCTGCCCTTGCTGTGTCGGAGGGAGATGGTTTGAACGAGTTACTATCATGCTTAGCTAGCCGTTTGTGTTCGAGCCATAATCGTTGCGAAAAAAATAGCGAGCGGGCCGTCCCGGATTGCTGGCTGCGTTGCATCCTGTGAGCCATAGAGTCCGGCATGGAGAGTCGCTCTCTCAAGCGACTACACAGTCGTACTAGTATGCGAAAACTACCATTTTGTCGTGCAGTGCCTACAGTACCGTCTAGCTAGTAAAGAACCCGTGGGAACAATGGCTCGACATGGTCCCACTGGTACGGGGTACGGTACGGGACACTGGTACCGCCAGCCAAGGGGAGGAATACCACCAGCTAGCAAGCCTGGGTCAATGGCTGGTTGGCAATCTCCATGTAATAAACAGTGGTCTGATCTAGCTAGAAACTAGATGCGGCGGTTGACAAGTTGACAAAGCAACAAGTCAGTGGCTTATCGGAAAGAGTGGGCGGAAACAAGAGCGGTTGTACCAGTATCAGCTTACTAATACGCACATCACGAGGCAAATGGCTGGCTGAGCTTGGAGATGTTGCTTTGCTTCTTTACTGTTATCGAGCTACAGCGTACTAGCTAGATAGCCTGAGACGGAGCCTACTCCTGGACCTTAGCAAAACTTATCCAAATAAACTCGCCAATCTAGCTAGCTAGACGCCCACACCTTCTTCACTCCTGGTTCCACACCGGAATCCTCAACCCAGTCCCAACACCGGGTTCATTGCAAGCAAGAGGCACCAGGTTAAACTCCCGCAACAATTCTGATGCATAGTACTCCAGGACCAGCCCTGAATGTCAATCGAATCACGCCTCGAAAACCTTCATCCACACCTGGACCACCTCTTGAAGTAAGCAAGTCACTCCCAAGGCACTCCTGGCCCGAGCCCACCATACCAGGACTCTAGCCAATTCCTGGCTGAACCAACACCAAGGCCTACTAGCTAGCACCCAGCCAAGGAGAAACAGACTCTGGTGGGTCCCACACCAGGATGTACCCTAGTCAACCCCCAATCCCCACTCTTAGATCCACCTCTGGACCAACACGGTGACCAACACAACGCGGCCCATTTCTTGGACTATCAATGCTAGAGCCAGTGTAGTTGGCTGGCAGGTTGGAAACAACCTTACCGGTACGAACCGAGGATACATGTACGAAATCCCTACCTCTTGCATCAGCCAGGACATGATTTCCGTACATACTGTACACGCTAAGAGCAATGTAGTGTAAACTATTATGAACCAATGATTGGATTCCTAGGTCCCGTGGCTGGGTTGGCTGGAGACCAGCCAAGTCTACCATTGCACCCTCTTTCTTTGCTGACTGTCAGAGCGGAGGATACATTGTGTTAAAACTGGCTAGAGTTGTCCGTGGCGAAAAAGACTGTGGGGCAAACGTGGGAGTATTGGGGAGATCATCTAATCTGATTAGTCTACTAGTGGGTAGAACAAGCAATAAAAGGAAGGATAACGAGTATCAACCTGAACGCTCCCTCGCCTCATGAGGGTGCATGTACCGGTACCGGGTACCGGGTACCAGTATCCCAGGAGGCAAAAGTAACGGCCAAATTTTTTGGTGACAGCTCAACACCTCACTCCGCGTTCGACGCATGCAGCAATTATGCCGGAACTGCTTTTAGTTAATTTTTCTGTTTTGAATTCATGAACATGCGTCTTGCCGTTAGATACTTAGAACCGGCATCCCGCCATTTTTGAGAAAGATGATGCAGAAGCCAGAAATTGATCTGTTGCGAACTGACTGTTGAAGGCTTGACTTGACTGTATTGCACCAACCAAGCGAGAGAAAGAGGACAGGAAAGCAAACACTGTCCTTGATTGGGACCCACATACTGATTTTGTTCCAGTCCACCTTGTTAACGTGGATAAGAGTAACTTGTTGAGAGAGAAAACACATTGAAAATAGTGAGGATTTTTTATCGGAAAGATGGCTGAACCTATGATTTCCCCCACCGCTACGGACGATACCCCGCCTCTATCGGTATCAGAGCAAGTGCCTCCATCTCCTCCTGCACCTCCTCTTTCCGTGCTATCCAACGAAGAAAAGCACGAGGAGGAAAAGCAAGAAGAGGATGAAGAACTGGCATTGGCTACTAGCGTGAGATCCACCAACACACATTCTACTCAAAGGTCAATTGGTGTTTCAGGCTCTTCCGAGTCGCATCATCCGAGTCGCAACAATGGGTCCATCACAGATCTGTCGGCTACAGAGATCTACTATGGAACGGATATGTCCACCAATGGTTCCGAGACGGGCAAACACCTTAGCAGCAAAAGACCTAGCAACATCAACACAGGGTTCCCACCACAAGACAGTACTCCAGTGAAGAAAAACACCAGACCAAAGAACAATGACGAGGAAGATGGAGTTATGGTCTCCAGCAAGGATGAAGATGACGACGAGGAAGATGATATTGACGATGATGCCTCCTATGATACAGTCGCTGTCAACAAACGGAGGGCACAGGATCGTCGCTTTGGTTGCATCATGTTCCAAAGTGGCTTTGTTGGCGTCATTATTGCCATTATCTTGCTGACCATTCAAGTTGTCAAGGAAAACAATGAACCTGTCCATACCGTTGTAGTAGATACCAATCAGGAGGAGGCAAAACGAACCAAATCCATCATGAAAATTCTGGAATTGCCACCACAAACCACTGCACTGATTGAACAAGACCCTCAGTCTCCACAAGCAATGGCAGTGGAGTGGCTTATCGATGATCCATGGTGGGACACCTACACGTACAGTCAAGCAAGAGCCCGGCAACGTCTCTGTCTAGCTTCCCTTTATTTTGCCACACAAGGTTCCGAATGGATCCTGACTTCTTCGGACATGCTATCCTACAACACTCATGAGTGCGAGTGGCTTCCCACGGAAAATCTTGTGTGCAATGACGACTATCAATTCACCCTGTTGAACTTGGAAAACGTTGGCTTGAAGGGCACTGTACCTGATGAAGTCTTCGGAATCATGGCTCCCAGAACCTTGGAACATGTGGCGCTGGGCCGCAACGAGATTGGGGGCACTTTGAGTTCTGAAGTCGGTTTGCTCACCAATCTCAACTATCTGGATATCTCTCAAACTCTTATCAGCGAATCAATCCCCAGCGAGATTGGTAACTGCCGCTCCCTGAAAATTCTATATTTGCAATCCAATGCTCTGCTGGAAGGGACGCTTCCAACACAGGTGGGCCAATTGTCAGCACTGCAAGGGCTCTGGTGGAGAAACACTGCTACGGGAGGATCCATTCCGAGTGAATTGGGTTCCTTGGTCTATCTTGAAGTACTCGAGCTGAGCGGAAACAAATTGACTGGTGAAATACCTTCCGAATTGGTGTCTGACGCCGACCTTCCTTCGAGCATAGCTCGGAGTGCCAAGCAACCAGAGTCTACAAAGACCTCCGTTGGGCTGCAAGATGTGCGACTGGCCGGCAATCGCTTGACAGGATTCATTCCACCCATCACAGGCAGGGCTCGGACCAGCTTGAAAGCCTTGGTTCTGTCGGGGAACGCTTTCGACTCGACCGTCCTTCCATCTCATTTGGCCAACCTCGCCAAGCTGACCAGTCTACAAGTGGGAGATTGTGCCTGGACTGGACTCATCCCCAGTGAGCTTGGTCTCATGAGTGCCCATCTTGAATCGCTGGGCTTGAACGGAAACAGTTTTTCGGGAACCGTCCCCACTGAACTGTTGCAATTGAGTCAACTGCAAAATCTCTATCTGCACGACATTTTGGGCTTGGATGGTCGGATTGTGGATGCCAGCGAAGGTTCCACAGAGGGTGACTTGGCACTGGGAAGACTATCCAACTTGAAGGAATTAACCATCAACGACACACCCTTGTCTGGAGTTCTGCCCGATTCGCTGTGTGTTATCTCCATTTTAAGCTTTACCTGCGATCCAGACTCATTGTGCGGATGTGATTGCGAGTGTTCAACCAACAGTCCTACCGCCAGGATCACAACAAGGCCCACCGAACAACCTACTACACAGCCAACTATGCGACCTTCTCCAAGTCCATCCGAAATGCCCACCAGTGCACCTCCGACCAATGTGCCAACAGCACCGATCTCCAGTATTCGAGAAGCCTTTGTGGACAACCTACCAAACTACACGCTGGTTGGCCTTGAATACCCACAGAGCCCACAAACGTATGCATTAAATTGGCTCTTTTCGGATCCCAACGTGCGTGTCTACTCTCCATTCCAGAGGCGTCAACGTTTTGCCATGGCTACTTTGTTCGTCTCGCTCTATGGGATAGAGGCATCGGCCAACGAAACGGCATGGCTGTCCTATGATACTCATGAGTGCTTCTGGGCGGGTATTGGAAAGAGCTACGCTTCATGTGAAGCCTTCGAGGGAGACGATCGTCTCGTCGTGGGGCTGTATCTAGCCCCAACTGGCATGCAAGGCATCCTTCCACCTGAAGTTGCCTTGATGTCTGCTCTAGCATCCATTCAAGGGTCTAGTGGAATCATGAGCGGACCTTTGCCAACTGAATTAGGTCTTTTGACTGGCCTTCACACACTTCGGCTGCCCGAACATAATATTCTTGGCTCGATTCCCTCGGAGCTCGGGCGGTGTTCATCACTGCGAACCGTGGACCTGGCGTTGAACAATCTGAGCAGCAGTCTACCAACCGAGTTGGCACTGCTGCCCAAACTCGAGTCCTTCGCAGTACCTCAGAACTCATTGGTTGGAAACCTTCCAGCCAATTGGCCGCATTCACTGAAACACATGGATCTGAGTCATAATGGATTCAGCGGAACCATTCCAATGCCGTTCTGGGCTCTCTCGCTTCGCAACAGTTTACAAACTCTGGAGATCGGAGATAACAACTTGGTGGGCCGAGTTGACTTGAACGTTGGTCATCTGGGGCACCTAACGCGCTTGGATTTATCGGGGAATCAACTCACGGGCCCGTTGCCATCCGAGGTGGGATCGTTGACGCGGCTGACTACTTTGGATGCTTCCCGCAATGGTTTCGTTGAGACAATTCCCACTACTATCGGTCAGTTGTCGCAACTTAAATTCCTGTATCTCAACAGCAACAATATCCGGGGCAGCATTCCTGCTCAGATTGGCATGCTATCACAACTGGAAGTTTTGAGATTGCACGACAACGACCGAATAGACGGCCGCATCCCGCAGTCGATTGTCGATTTGCCTCTGAGTGTTTTGACTGTAAATGAGACCTCAGTGGCAGGACGAATCCCCTCTGGACTTTGCTTCTTGGATGTCTTTGCCTTTTCTTGCTCGTCGTCGCTGTGCGGCTGCAGAAATTGTGCCTGCCCGCCCCTTACCTGAGGATAATATCGGTGCAAATTCGGTTCAGATGAATTAGAATGGAAACGAAATCCATTTCTTATGTGCCATGTTTATAAAATGCTTTCAACCTATTATAACAAGTACTAGTAGTCTATAGTCTTGGCCTACGAGCTACTGATGTCGGCTCTGGCTAACGTTTGTAGAGGATGAAAACGCTGCTTCAGCTTAAACAATGCAGCTACTGGTCATTGCTGCTAGCTAGCTAGTGTCCTAGAAAACGCCCATCCATTTCACCCCATCGTTCGAGATATCTTGGCACTGGGCAACCATTCTCACGAGCGTAATTAAAAATGTCATGATACTCACAGTCAGCAGCAGCAGCAGCAGCACATGTCTCTTCATCCCAAGGACACCCATTTTCATGAGCCCATTTTAGGATTGCCAGATGCCCATGTCTAGCAGCAACAGCACATGTGTCTGCGTTCCATGGGCATCCCTTCTCATGAAGCCACTTGAAAATCTCAAGATACCCATTTTCAGCAGCAGTATTGCATGTCTCTTCATCCCAAGTACAGCCGTTTTCATGTGCCCATTTCAGGCATACCGGATTTACATGCTCAACAGCAGCAGTGCACGTCCTTGAGTCCCATGGGCATCCATTCTCTCTGGCCCACTTGAGAACTTCCACATGCCCACCAACAGCAGCCATGCAACATGTGACTGCATCCCATGGGCATCCATTCTCATGGGCATACTTTAGGATTTCCAAATGGCCATGTTCAGCAGCAACCTCGCATGTTGTTGAAGCCCATGGGCATCCATTCTCTCTGAGCCACTTGAGAACTTCCAAATGTCCGCCTTCAGCTGCATGTTGACATGTGTCTTCATCCCACGGGCATCCATTCTCATGAGCCCACTTTAGGATTTCCAAATGGCCATGTTCAGCAGCTTTGTGACATGTGTGTATTCCCCAAGGGCATCCATGTGCTCTTGCCCACATGAGACATTCTAGCTTGCCGCAAGAAGCAGCCGAAGAACACGTATAGGTACTCCACCGGCACCCCTTTTCCCGTACCCATTTGAGAATTTCCACATTACCACCTTTGGCAGCACTGGAGCACATTGACCACTGCTCCAAGGGGCATCCGTTCTCATGAGCCCACTTGAGGGTATCCAAGTGGCCATTTTTAGCTGCAGCATGGCATGTACGACCATCCCACGGGCATCCATTCTGACGAGTCCACTTGAGTAGTTCCAGATGGCCATTTTTAGCTGCTGCCTTGCATACATCTCCATCCCATGGAAATTCTTTCTCTCGTGCCCATTTCATGACAGGTAAGCTTCCAATATGGGCAATTTCTTGACACACATGATCAGGTATTGGCGTTTTGCTTCTGGAGTTGTCCTGGTACCAGTGTTCAGCACAGGCCTCATCGAAGAATGCCATTCTGTAGAATGTGGTGGTACGGGTTGCTCCACAGGTAACTAATGGATGATGCCAGATGTGCACTAATGGAGGGTTTTTGACTGTGTCGCAATACTCCTTGTAGAGCTGATTGAGTTACTTGCTTGTTGACAGCCCCAACATAGGCATAGTGTCCCATCCCCACGAATGGGAGGATCTTTCCAACCCAAACATCTTCTCGGCCCAACAACAATTGAAACAAGATCTCATCTTCAGGATGGGCCAGTTTCTGCCTTTTCCGTTTCGGCTCGGCGGCAGTACCGGTATCACTGGCCAGGGAAGGAAGGCGTTCGATTCTCCCATCAGGATTTTTGGCTTGCTGTGGTGTAGGTCTGTCGCATTCCCACATACGCACTGCAACCATAAAATTTAATAGATTGTATATAGACCAGAGTCTAGAGCTCATAGTCTAGAATGACGGCCTGATGCTTGGACCCGGAAGCAGGTGACCAGGTGGGTATGACGGAAGCCATGGGAACGTAATCAGACGAGGGGATGCGTGATGGATGGGAATATGGTAGGCTAATGGTGATTGGGGGAGAAATTCTGCTGGGCAACAGATGTGTTAATTTCATGAAATGGTTTAATTTAAGTTCACGAACTACCGTTCTGAAGTGGTTCATTGGGTTTGGGGGTTCATGAACTACAAAATTTGGCCATTCGTTTTGGGCAACCATTCATAAAGCCCAGTGTGGAAATGTCCTCATACCAACGGTTATCAGCAGCCGCGAATGTCTCTTCATCCCAAGGACAATCCGTTTCATGAGCCCATTTTAGGATTTCAAATTCACCCTGTCACAGCAAAAGTGCATGTTTGCATCCAGGGCATCCATTTCTCTGGCCCACTTGAGAACCTCGAAATGCCACAATAGCAGCAAAGGCACATGTTCTCATCCCAAGGCATCTGTCCATGAGCATTAGGATTTCAAATCATGCTTCAGCGCAACAGTGCATGTCATGAATCCCCATGGGCATCCATCTCTCTGGCCCACTTGAGAACTTCGAAATGTCCACCAAGAGCAGCAAAGGGGCATGTGTCTTCATCACATGGCATCCATTCTAGGGGCATACTTTTAGGATTTCAATACCATGTTCAGCAGCTCCTGTATGTCATTGAGTCCCATGGGCATCCATTTCTTTGAGCCACTTGAGCACTTCCAATGTCCGCCCTCAGCTGCATCTTGACAAGTCTCTTCATCCCAAGGACATCCATTCTCATGGAGATACTTCAGGATTTCCAAATGGCCTTGTTTAGCGGCAGCAGCGCACGCGTCTTTACGCCAGGACAGCCGTTTCATGAGCCCATTTTAGGATTCCCAAATGGCTTTTTAAGCAGCAGCAGTGCATGTATAGCAGCCCTTTTCCCGTACCCATTGGAGAAGTTCCACATTGCCACCTTTGGCAGCACATGGGCACATTGCCCACTCCAACCAGGGGCATCCATTCTCATGGGCCCACTTTAGGATATCCAAGTGGCCATGTGCAGCAGCATATTCGCATGTCTCTTTATCCCACGGACATCCATTCTGACGAGCCCACTTGAGAAGTTCCAAATGTCCCTTTTGAGCTGCTGCCCTGCAAACATGTGCATCCCATGGAAATCCTTTCTCTCGAGCCCATTTCATAACAGGAAGGCTGCCAGTTCTTGCAATTTCTTCGCACACATGATCATTTGTTGGCGTTTTGCTTCTGGAATTGTCACAGTACCAGTGTTTGGCACAGGTCTCGTTGGAGAATGTAAAATGTGGTGGTGGAGGTTGCCACACACGTAATTATTGGACGGATAATCAATTTTGGTGGGTTTTTTACCGTGTCACAATACTCCTTGTAGAGCGTGTTCATCTTCTTGTTGACAGCTCCAACATGTGCATAGTGTCTCATCCCCAGGAATGAGAGGATCTTGCTTTTCCAATCCAAATATCGTCTTGGTCCAACAAATCGAGCGCAGACAAGCTGCGCTCGCCCAGAGCAGCTAGACACGACTAGTAGAGGATTAGGTGAGTGGAGAGACTCGGCCATTTACTGAGCCGACCGTCTCCAGTCCCGGGGTACCATTCAGGACTGGGGAGTCCCGGATGGATCCCACACGGCAAAAGGGAGTCCCGGGAATGTGATGTTCCACGGGACAGCCTTGAGTCGTGCAACCAGGGAGGGAGAGGTGGGTTAATCTAATCTAGGTTCTTGCCTTCAGCATCGGCTGAATGAAGAATTGTGAGCTGAGAGAGAGACAACCTTCTTGCGATTGGCAGTTCAATGGCTGATCTTGGCTAGGTTGCTGGCTTTAGTGATTCATGGTTGCCGCTGTCGATCTTGCCAAATGTGGTCTTGGACGGGCGTCGTTGCCTTAAGGGTAATCTTGTTCGAGAGGCATTGAGGAGCTGATGTGGTGCATCATCATGTGGGGTATCCATTTCTGGAACACAGGTGATGACCTGCGAGATGTAGAGATGTACTTGAGTTGTAGGTGAGGAGCGCGGGAATTAATTTTGCAATTTGTGAGATGGTCCTCTCGGCAACCATGATTAGGGTCATAGTTGCGAGAACCCATCAGGGTTCAAGTTTCCATGCTACGGGGCGTGGAAACTCGGACGGGGGGTTCCCCAGGCGTGTTGCTGCTCAACACCGAGCGCAGACAAGCTGCGCTCGCCCAGAGCAGCTAGACACGACTAGTAGAAGATTAGGTGAGTGGAGAGACTCGGCCATTTACTGAGCCGAACGTCTCCAGTCCCGGGGTACCATTCGGGACTGGGGAGTCCCGGATGGATCCCACACGGCAAAAGGAAGTCCCGGGAATGTGATGTTCCACGGGACAGCCTTGAGTCGTTCAACCCAAAAGCCAAAGGCAGAACAGGGAGGGAGCGTAGCGGGGTGGGAGAAGTTACCCCCTGGCCAGGTGGAGGCGAGGACAGGGGGGCGAGGACTAGGGGTACGTTAGTCCTCATAGAGTTCTTCGTGGAGAAGAATCTCGTTGAAGTGTTGGGGCGCTTGTGCCGGGAGGAGGTGGCGATCGTAGGTGCCTCCCGGGAAGTTGTACGCCCCATGGTCCAACATCTGTTGGGAGTAGTG
>CAICTM010001456.1:0-28855 GCA_903772945.1 Seminavis robusta
GGATTGGTTTGTCGCGCAGCTTAGACTCGAAGCTGGTGTACGCGTCTTTGGCAATCTTCATGGTGAGGAATAGGTTGAGGGTAGCTGAAAGCTATTGTGTTTGTTAACAAAATGTACTACACTAAAAGCTAGTGTAAAGATCTTTCGAGTGTTTTTGAGTTTGAGAGAATGAAAGTTATGAGAGGATTAGAAAGCTATGAAAACTAATCAACGAGAGAGATCCACAATCAAAGGATCGTAGATCTGAACTCCCGCGGGAGACTGTAGACTGTGATAGAGTAGGTTGCGGTAGCAATCCTACTCACTCCACGATCCAAAAACGGAACGCGTGGAAGATTCGTCTAGCATTTATCTAGTAGCGTGGAATCTCTCCACGCCAGCTAAATATCTAGCGCGATGTTTCACCATCGACCTAGTATGACTAGCGGTCATGAGAAAGATCTACGATCGCTTGATTGTGATCTCTCTCGTTGATTAGTTTTCATAGCTTTCTAATCCTCTCATAACTTTCATTCTCTCAAACTCAAAACACTCGAAAGATCTTTACACTAGCTTTTAGCGTAGTGCACTGCACCTCCAAATCCAAAGGGGGTTTCGGGACGCGGATGATGGCACCACCCATGAGCTCGACGCGAGGATTGTTGACAGGATCCACTTGACGGGCCATCGCAGTGGGGGGAACCGGGAAGCCACACCCACGAAGAAGAGGCGAAGACTTGGGCTGCCAAGCAGCCGGACCCACGGACGTGGGGGCAGCCTTGGGCTTAGCGGCAGGCTTGAGGGGGACGGGCACTACCACTTTTACCCCTTTGGGAGCGGACTTGGCCTTGGGGGCCTTCACTTTCTTACCTCCCGACTGAGCTTTACGCACCAGCTTCGCCTTTTTCTTGGTCGAACCGCTCTGGGCCTTGCGCGGAGCAGCAGCGGCCACTGGGACACCAGGAGTGGGGCCTGCCACGTTAGAGGCTCCTGGCGTGGGACCCTCCGGAGTCGAGACGGTCGCAGGAGGCGGAGACTGTAACAAGGGAACCTGGGGGGGAAGCTGATCCCCACGGCGACGAGCCGTCTGCACCGTGCGAGGAGCCAGACCAGCTGCGGCAGTAACAGCTGGAGACGTCAACGCCGATGACACCGCGGTGGCCCGACGGACGGGAATTTGAACGGCTGGGGGAGGAGACTTCACGCCCACCACCACGGGCTCATCGTCTTTGTCCGACGCCTCCTCCTCGAAGTCCTCGTCAGAGCCATCTTCATCCTCCTCTTCTTCTTCATCATCGGACTCCTCATAGGGATGGAACCCATGCGCAGCAAGCGGCGGCGGGTTGTCATCATCGTCGGCATCTTCCTCGTCCATCTCCTCGAGGTTGGAGCTATCGGAGACGGCCGTAGAATTGTTGACAAAATTGATTATGGCGGACATCAGCGAAGGAACCACCGTTGACACGGCGCGACGGACATCTCCAACAAATAGGGTTACTTAAGGAACACACACTCCGCGCGTCTATCGCGCGGGACGTGTTGCCCCCGACCATTCAAATCCTACGGTCACACCAAGTGCAGGTCCTCACTTTACCAAAACTGGCCACTACAACTGCAATCGATCTCCACAACACCAGCACCTAGTCCATCATGAGCGACTCAGAGACATGGTACGATACCTGTGACGACTTGGAACTCCTCACCGAACAAGTCCAAGACATCTCAGACTCGGTCCACCTAGTGCAAGACGACCTGGCGGTCCTCACGGCACGAGTGGCCAAGTTGGAGCTGGAAGCCAAACTACGGGAGGCGACGCCTCAACCAACGCCATCCGCGGTACCAACACCCACTCGACCCCGTAAGAGCCGTGCCTTCGTCAAACCATACCGCGAGTGGCAGAAGGGAGACCGCATCATCATCTCTCGGAACGACAAGTACAATGGACGCAAGGGTACCATCCAAGGATCCCGCCCTGGCCAATGGCCGTTCTGGAATATCAAGCTGGACCCCAAGGTGCCCGGCGGGTATCACATCGACGTATACAAGACCGACACCGGCTTCCGCTTGATGAAAGCAGGTAACTCTACAGCCGGGTCGGGACATAAAAAACGCAGCAACAACAACAACAGCAACAACAACAGCAACACGCAAAGCTCGCCACCTCCCTGGCAGTCGGCGGCGTAATTGGCCGGCTTGGCCGGCCGACACGGGGGATTATATCTATGGTCAGTCATGAGGGTCTGGCTCCGACGGAGGGTAAATTGGATGGAAGTAGGTCTGTCTGTGATACATGCAGCAGGCCTCTCTGGTATAACCAGGGCCATTGCCTTTGCCTGGATCCTAGTCTGGAGGGGAGGTTTACAACCTCTATAGACCCATATTGACATGATCTTGCTATAGTCTAGTAGCTCCACTTGACCTAAAAGTGGAATCGCCCACCTTCCCAGACAGGGAATGAAGAGATTCTACAGAACGGAGAGTATGAGTTAACAGGGAGCCGACCATAAGGAGACTGACGGACAGGAATCCGGGAGAGCCACTCATCCAAGGATGAGGTGGTGGACCGAAGTGTCGGGTGCACAGGTGGTGTGCCTATGTGGTGTTGATGACTAGCTAGAAGGACTACTAATCGGGCGGCTACAAATCAGGTTCACTTTTTCTGAACCAGAGTTGCAGCCGCCCGACACCAATTTTCCTTTTTCCCTTCCCTCCCGCCCGGGTAAATTGGATGGAAGTAGGTCTGTCTGTGATACATGCAGCAGGCCTCTCTGGTATAACCAGGGCCATTGCCTTTGCCTGGATCCTAGTCTGGAGGGGAGGTGTACAACCTCTATAGACCCATATTGACATGATCTTGCTATAGTCTAGTAGCTCTACTGGACCTAAAAGTGGAATCTTAAAATGAGCTCATTTCGAATACTCCAATAGTCTCCAAGTTGGAGAGTCTCCTAAGTAATTAATACCTGTAGTAGTCGAAGCTGATTTTTAAATTTGGAAAATTAGAAGCTGCTTTTGAAATTTACAAGTGCACTATGCATAGCACTGTTAATTAAAAGGGATATAATACTCCAAACTCACATATAAGAAATCTCTAAATTCAGTGCAGATCTGGGCCTTTCTTACCAAGCAGCACCATTTTGGCCCCTCAGATTGTTTCTAACAAAACAAGCCAATTTCAGCATAGAAGACGTTCTTGCTATGCTTCTGAATTAAGCAGGGTAGTACTTGAATACACCCAGTGCACCTGGGCCTTTTGGTCCAACTTGCTCAGGACTTGTAAATTGGGTTGGATCAAATAGAGATGGAGATCACTGTCTCTGCCTCACGGCAGAAAATTTTGCAGATTAGGCCCAAGTTTGAAGCATTTTCATGGTGTCAGACTAGTAGTATTTCTTATGCTTTGAGGTCTCAATACTGGGAAGCTTTCTTACAAGTCAGTGATATTTCAGGATCAAGAGTTTCTTAACATTTTCTAAAATCTAAGGGCTCGCTTTCTTGTAGTGGAGTTTCTTATATTCGAGTTTGGAGTGTAATAGTAGGCGCTGATTATGAAGTCTAGTTTAGGAGCTGGACAAGAAGTGGGGTTTGCCCAATCCAGGGAGTTGGTATGCACATGGTCAAGGAGAAAACCAATGTCATCGTTAGACTAGCTACCGTAGCTAGTACTGAAACGAGAAAAGTAGAGATAATCTGGGCAGGGAGCGACGATTACCCTTTGTCGGTTTTTGGTAAGCTGTACCTGGTACCGAGATGGAATAGAGATTCTAAGCAGCTGCCCCACTGCTGCTGCAGATTGGAGAGTGGGTTTTCCTGCGTTTCTTTGTGCATATCATCCGTCCGTATCATGCAACATGATGTACCGCCAGCGGTTGAGGGATATTTATGGACATGCGTCGTATTGTACGACAAAAAAATATATATATAGTACGAACCGTACAGGGCACGGATCGAATCTCTCAGCGTGGGTTCCACGTTCATTCTGGTGCCTACTCGGTCGAACAGCAGATCCTACCGTACATAAAACTCTGTCCGCAAAAGCAACACTTGCTTTCTTATTTCATCTACGCTTACGAATCGAATCCTAATTTGACATGTCGCCCGCAGGAACTGACCATGAGGACGACGACGTCTCGGTGTTGACCGTCCCAAATTCAAATGTCTCGGAGGAGCAGAGGCGTGGCACGGTACGTAATATTAGTGTTAGGGCTAATTTTCTCAGCCTCCTCGTTTTCTTGAAAGTGCCGAAGCTCACAAATCGTTGCCCATTTTTTGGTCGACTGTCACTCGTCACTCTCTTCAAGATGATGCAATCTCTGGAGGAAAAGAAAGAATCGCAAATCCAAGAGCAGTTGAAGCTCGGTAAGTATGCTTGGTTGCATGTATTGACTGCATTGAACTGTTGTGAAATGTGTGTCTGTGTCTATGCGGCGCCTCTCACGTTGCTTTGTTCGACTCGACTTGACTAATCCGTTTCGCAAAGCAAAAGACACTGCTATAGAACTCAGTGAGTTGCTCCCTGGAAAATGGAACAAGCTAAGCATGAAGATTCGTATCCGTGCGTGCATGACGGAAGGAGGCGGCTCGTTTTGCATCAAGACGCGGATGCTTTGCCACGAAGTAGCGGGCATTGTGGACGTGTTCGCTCCTGACGAGTTTAGCAACAACAGGGCGACGGAGGAAAGTTCGGAGCCTAAAAAGGAACGCGAGGATCGCAACCTCAGCAACAAAGCAGTATTCGAACAGGCCACAATTCTGAAGACCATCATTAATTCAATCGACTTTCCCAAGGATCGAAAGTGGCCTTGGGATGATTCAATCACCAACGACGACGCTGCTTCGTCACGCAGCATTTTTCGGAATTCTAGCGGCACCGCAGACCATGAGGATCGGGTAATCGCTCCCACCGCCTCTGGAGGAACGATGTCGAAATTGGGCGGAAGCGAGGCTCGGAGTGATGGTCAGTACCACTAGTAGACCCTTTTGAGAATGAGTTCCGCGTGACTTTGATCGTTGTGCGTCATGTGTCGCAGTAGTCCAAGGTCGAAAGAAAGCCAGAACGTACCGAGCAGTACAGATCTCGAATGGCAAAGTGTTTGACCGGGCCTCTATAGGAAGCTAAAATAGAAACAAAGAGCACTAAAGCGAAATAAGATGTTCTGCCCTGAATCACACGTACCACGCTCGGATCAATCTGGTTGATTCACCAAAGTAAGGCATACTAGATCGAGGCGGATGCTCTGGAGCGTAGCCCATCATTGTGCTCCCTGGATTGAAGGTTGACCGGTAGTTGGTTGGTCTGGTACGGAAGTGTCGGTGGTGAACTCCAAGGATTGGGGATGTGTGAGCGAAGCATTTACGAGAGACGACTTTGCCGGGCCAAGAGAGCATTTGTTCTCGGTCTCGGTTAGCTAGCTAGAGATTGATACCATGGTACCGTTACCAACAGTCGCCACCATACCGGTATTGTAGTCAGACTGATTGATAAGTCGCAGACTGCCTGATAGCTCGCACAAAAATAATCGTTTTACTAGTACATCAATGACGACATCAGTCTAGCCATCTGGCGGTGGTTGCTTTTATCTATCCAAGCTGTCTGATGATGACCGTGCCGTGAAAGTTGGCAGTGGTCCAACATATGTCATTCGGCTACATGCCCGTTCGACCAAGGCAACCTCTCTGGGGTGTCTGAGTTGACCCAAACAACATGGGAAGACCCCATAAAACAGCACCAATGTGATAAGCAGATACAGGATGGAACAAGCAACCCACAAGAGCGTGGAAAAGCCAAACACCCGTGCCAAAGCCAGGTTCCAATCCGATGATTCCTTGAAATAAAAGTAACTCAGTATGGCGTCCATGAAGGCCCCAACCACAAAGAAGAAGTCAGCAGAGAGTTGGATTGTCGGTATCCACCACAGGCCTGATAGAAAGGATGTATCAGGAACGCTGATCTCATCCTCATCTTCGTCTTCCAATTCATAGTGTTGCCGTCTGGATTCCAAGCGTTCTTTGATAATGCTCAGCCCTTCGAGGAGGTACAAGTGGACGCTGATCAAGTTCGTGATGTTGCTGGCAGTTCGGTTTCGTTCGATCAGCATTGCGCTCACCAAGCCGAATAGACCTCCAACGATAAAACACACGTGGAACAGCTTTCGTTCTCGCCATAAATCGACCGCACCCACGATAACAAAGCACAGTGCGGCCGAGAAGTACAAGATCATATATCTCGACACCCAAACCTGCCGGGAAGGGACGAAGAAGATGTAGTCATCGTCCTCGCTGACATATTCGCTGCTCGTAGAGATGGGAGCATGGTGGCTAACTTTGTCCCACGTTTCCTGTTTGTGAACATCACAACACACACGTCGTTGAGGCATCGTGTTTTTTTAGTTTCCCCCCACCCACATGATGAGCATCGTGAATTCTTACCTGTGTGTATCCCAGAGATTCTGCAGCCATTTGTTGTTCCGACGACAATTCTTGCCATGGCATGTCCTCCGTTGCAACAACCTTACCGTTGTCCCATGCATGCTGAGTGTATCCGAGTGCTGCATAAGCGTCCTGAACATCTGGCGGCAACTCAGACCACCAATAGTCGTACCATTCCTGATCTGGGGGTTCAGATTCCGTTTGCTGTGCTACGCTAGTTGGTTGGATAGTTTCCCCATCCTTGGCGCCATCCGAATCACCACCAACAGTTGAAACTCCAGGGGTTGGATTTCCGGCAGTTGTGGGATCTGTGCCACTGTCAACACCGCTCGTGGTAGCTACCTCAGTTCCGTCCCAGGCAGATTGTGTATAACCAATGGAAATGGCGGCGGCACGTTGCGCCAGCGTAAGCTCATCCCACGACATGTCCTCCGCTGGAACGCTGCCTTCGGAATTCCATATTGTTTTGTTGTAGCCCAAGCCCATGTATGCTTCTTGAATGTCCAAAGGGAGGTCGTCCCAATCCAACTCCTCCCAGACAATGGAGACCTGTTGAGAAGACGATGAAGATGCTGGCGGTGATTGACCTGGTGCTGCTGCTTCTGATTGTGCTCCTTCGTTTCCGCTGCCTTGGGGCGCGCTGGTGCTTGCTGCATCCCACATGGCTTCTGTGTAACCTAGGAAGAGGGCTGCCTGTTGCTGATCTGGCGTAAGCTGTCTCCACCAAAGGTCATCAGTATCCACCGATCCACTGTTGTCCCATAGATTCTGGTTCCAACCCAACCTGCCCAGCACAATGAGAAGAAGAAAGTGAGCAACAAATATATGACGGCGGATGCCTATTAGAAAACCATATAACTCATCGTGACACTCACAGACGATAGGCCTCTTGCACATTCTCTGGAAGCTCATCCCAACTGAAGAGTTCCCACTGGACTGAAATACCTGGAGGAAGAGTGCTTTGAGCGAGGGCAACACCGCTACCTTGACCATTCTCCGACCCACCATTGTTGCTACTATTGCCATTGTCACCATTATTGTTTGCTCCAGCACCATTTCCCACAGTCTCACTACTGACATCTACCGTAAACTCGTCATAATTGCGTCGAATGAACCACCATGTATCAGCATCGTACCCCAGCGTCTGTGCCGCTTCCTTTTGTTGACTAGTCAAATCATCCCAACCGGGGTTGGTATCCACAATCAAGGCCGGCGGCAGATCATTGTCCCATCGATATTCGTCGTAACCCAAAAGTTGTGCCGACAAGACGACAATTTGGTCCAAATCTGCCCACAGCACATCATCGTAAGGCAGAATGGGTTCTTCTTGTGCCGCCACTGGATCGTTATTATTTGTTGTTGCTGCATCATCGGTAGCTGCTGTACCATCATCGGTAGCAGCAGTGCCATCATCTGTTGTTGCTGCATCATCTGTGGTTGCTGCACCATCATCGGTAGCAGCAGTACCATCATCTGTTTTAGGAACGGCATCATCCGTGCCCGAGGAGGTACCATCCCAGAGTTCTTGTGTATACCCCATCAACGCGGCAGCTTCTTGCTGTTCTTCCGTCAAGTCACTCCAGAACAATTCTTCCGTATGGGAGGCAATCCCATTGTCCCAACTGTATTCATCGTATCCCAATTCGTTGGCGGCCGCCTGAAGCTCGGGCGACAATTCGGACCAGGCATAGTCATCGTAGGTGGACAATTTTCGATGACGGCCACCCGCATGGCGGCCCGTGTTGGTAGTAGTAGTAGTGGGTGTGGTCGCATTGTCGGTGGTAAACGTGGTGGTGGTAATGGTAACAATTGTCGATTGTGGCGCCTGGGTCGTAGCCATTACGGGAGCGTCCGTAGTTTGGCCCCGGAATTCCATCCACACTTGATCATCGTCTGCCGTAAGGACATGGACTGGAATGGACCTGGCTTCCCGCGCCCATCTCAGATCATCGACGGCCATGGTCATGTAGATGGCCGATCCGAGTACAAAGAGTAGATTGGAGAGTAACAAGAGACGTCGGTAGTGGCGTTTGACTTGTTGGCGTTCTTCTTCGAGTTGAATGGCAGCCAGATTCTTTTGTACCGTGTCTTGTACATCGCCGTCCGCATAACCGACTTCAATGCTGCCATCATCGTCGTCGTCGTGTTGCAATTTCTGAGTGGCTTCTAAATCTGTGTCATGTTCCAAAGCGGCAAAATCGGCGCGAGGCCGTGGAGGAGCCATGTACGATCCTCTCAACGATGCTGTTTCGTCAAAACGAGAAGCAGCCGAGTATCCATTCAATGCAACACTGTCATCTTCTTCTTCTTCGTAGTCTTGAGTGCTCTGATTGTCTTCTTTGCTGATGTCGTCATCATCGATCGCCACTTGGTCCTTGGAAGCCAACGGTTGATTGGGCTTGTCGCCGCCGTCTTTGTTGTTGTTGCCAAAGAGTTTCATGGTAGTAGTCACTACTTGTTGTAGTAGCGGCGATGACGTTTGTGGTGGAGAGTGACAAGGGACGAGTGGGTCTGTGGGAGAAAGTGCCGAGAAGGAGGAGGAATCCTCCGAGAAAGACTGATGAGTGGCTGTTGTCTGCTGATCCTGACTCTCTGCTTCTCCTCCTACCAGGTCCTCTGTGTTGTCTTTGTCGACAGGACAATGCTGTCGGTCGACGACAAGCTTGTTGGTAGCCAAGGAGGAATCAGCCTTATCGAGGTGACCGGCACTGGTAGTACTAGTTGTAGCAGTGCTGAAAGGAACGACGGATGATGGAGTAGTACTGGAATTTGAATCCAGTTGTTTCTCGTGGTCCTCCAGAGCTCGACTGCCGCCAATCGAGAACAAGGTAAAATGGCCTTTATTCATCCTCGCTTCAGCATTGGTCTTCTCGGCCCTCCCTTCACACAAAGATCATACGGAACCAATCAATCGTCCAATTTGTCAACGTACTGTGTTTCTCATTTTTTCTTTCGCGGCGACAGAAATAAATCGCACGGCTTTCTGCCTTACGTGACTCCCACGTGCAATTCCTCTCGTAGGTGACAAATGGTCCCGCGCCACTATCCAACAAACAAGCGCGTCAAGTCGGGTGAAAGGACCTTTCCAAAAAGTGGACGGTTGGTCACAAAAAAAAAGATCCCATCAAGCTAATAAGCAAAATCTTGGACGAAACTGATTTACCGGTACCGATACTCGAGTACATGATGTAGACTACTGGAGTACATGATCGGTATTATTGAATACAACCAAGCGGTAGCTAATGCTGTAGCTACTAGCTAGATGCCACAACTTAATCGGTGCGTTTCGACAACTTTTTGGCTTGTAGATGGCACCTCTTGATGGTGAAAATGCGGGCGCGAGGATACATGTATCATGAATACCTGTGGCTGGCCGAACCTGTCTCAAAAGAAACCAACCAAGAAAGTAGACTAATAATGAGTCAAGTAGAGTCCATCGTAGATTCTGCTGGAATGTCTACATACGGTTGTAGAAAAGATACTAGCTAGCAGCCCAGCAGCCTGCTGGAGACGAAACCAATGATCCAATCCAATGGAATCACAATCGAATTACTAGCTACATAGTGGTTAGACCAAAGAGTGACGAGTCCAGCTGTAGAGTACTTCACGATAACCCCAAATCAATACAACGGTCATTGACGTCTCGGGCTCAGCCAGGGTAGTAAAACCACTCTTTGCTGAACGAAAAATGGTTAAATAGATGGGTATCTACACAAACCAACTAAGGTTTATCGCCGTGGCGTGAAAGTATCACAACTGCATCACATTCTACTGAGTACTAGCTAGCTAGCTATTACATGTAGCTTCTGTACTAGTACAGTAGAGCTCCGGTCTATGATAGATGCTTCATCAACAAAAGGGCGCGGGTGAGCTACATGTAAGTCGGTGCTGGTCGGCGTTACCGTAGCCAGGCTGGCGGCAAATAAAAAACCAATGGCGGGAGAAGGCGGGAAAAGAAGGTGAGACCCCATCCTTACTGAGATTCCCAGAAGAATGGTCATTGGGGTCATTTCGAAAAAGACCAACACAAGAACACTCACCCACGGGTTTGCTGTTGCCACTTGTTGTCTTCTGCGGGATCTCTCATCTCTCTGGGTTTCTAAACTCTGAATCACTTCTCAAGGCTTCCGCTGGCCGGCTACTTGTAGAATAGAAGGCGGGCATCATCAGAGAAAAAGAGAGATTTGGTTCACTGAAAGTATATCGTACGCAATTCATTTGAGACCATGGACAATCCTAATCTGCCAATTATCGTGGGCGCAGCAGTCGTTGCTGTGCTGGCCCTGTTGGGATTTGTGTTGATGAGCAAAAAGAAGAAGGCCAAGGCGGATCCATTTGCATTTGGTGGTAAGAAGGCCAGCAAGGATGTCAAGGTAAAAGCCAAGATTGTCTGGTTGGAGGCATCCGATGGTCAATTCGATACAACCTTTGATTATCAGGCGCGCAAAGAGATCAAGAACTCCAAATTGAGGTTTCACTTTCAAACCATTGTCGATGCATGGGCCAAGCGCCGATGCGGGGGAATTATCATCACCAACTCCAAAAATGGAAGAGAGAAACAAGTCATCAAATTCAAGGACGCACAAAAAGTCAATCGCTCTCCCCACTTGGGCGTGGACTTTGTGGCCTTTACATCGGATCAAAGGAGAGTCTTGCTATTCCTGGAAGGACTGAAATACGAAGAAATCAAATGTGAAGAGGAAATATTCGAACTGGGAAAGCAAAACATTCTCGCATACTCAGAAGGAGGAAGAAAGACATGCCAAAAGTCAAACTTGGCGTTTCGTGAAGCTTTTATCGCTCCTACTCAAAAGAAAGATTAAGACACCCAACCTTCGTTCCATTTGAACTTTACGAGCTGATTCATTCACTTGCTGTGCAATCAATCATTCATTCATTCGACAACCTCATGGCCTCAGTCGCTCACTGTAGAACTCTCTTTATTTTCGAATGGAAATCGCGTGGAATTGAATCAATCTCTTTTTGTCAAGGTGAAGATTGTCTTGGAATTGGGGTATCCGCCTTCCGATGTTGTCCAGTGCAATTTAAACTTGTTTTCTTGTTGTGGAATAGTTGTTCAGTACAGTTGTGATGGATGCAATTGGGTCCAACGTGCCTGGAGAGAGGAGGCCTGTGTGCATGTGCCGTGGCTGCCTCATGCAAAGTAGATAGCTTACTGAGTCCCCACACAACGTGCACTGTGTGTTTAGGAAAGCTACCCCCCACAAACTTCTTTACCAACCCCAACTCTCTTCAACAAAGAGCTCGTGATTTGTGGTGAATCATGGCTCCGACCTCAGTGTACAAATCCTTAGATAGCTAACAGGCGTCGCACCCTCTCAGGAGGCCAGTGTGGCCGGTGAGCAGACTTGACTGTGGGAAATACCCGGGCCTTAGCTCGTGGGTAGTCCTCAAGCACATCTCGTCTGAATCCGTTCAGTTTTTTGTGTGTTTAGGAAAGCACTTAATTCCAGCTTTTTGGTCAAAACGATACATTCAATTTTGCTCAATGAAGGTTCCACGTTGCTTGCTATCTTAACTCGTGCTTTTTGAGCTTGCCAGTAGGTTGAGCCAGCACACGTCGTTGCGTAGTGGCATTGATTCAAACCAAAAGTAGCTTACTTGCACAATCCTGAAGAACACAACCGTCTTATAGCCTGTTCTATACAGGCCTCCTTGGTGCCGCCATTCTTTCAATCGCAGGACGCCATTTGGCATCGGCATGGTCTTACAATTCATGCATACCAGGTCCTCTCCGTCCACCCAAGTGTGCGCTTTTTTGTACCGGAAAATGAACGCCAAAGGAAGCTAACAAGGCTCGACACTTTCCAACCTCTCAGATCATCCGGTTGGAAGGACATGGTACCAGTCGAAACAATTGGAGAGTCAACGCCAATCCCCGACATCACGTCGATTTCATGAGCTCCCGCACTCTAAACGTGTCCAATCCCCGACATCACGTCGATTTCATGAGCTCCCGCACTCTAAACGTGTCCTAGTACACGGTGCAAGGTCAGGGCAACTCTACTTGGCGAAAGTGGATAAGCAAGGTGGCCCTGACGTTCAATGGCATTGAGCAGATCTGTAAATGTCAAGACTATTTCCGAACAAAGGTCCATCGCATGGTCAAGAGTACGCTGCCTCCCCACGAACAGTCGTTGCATCCGTGGTTTGGCAAATTGCCCAAGGGAATCACAGCTGTAATCACCAACCGAGGGAATCGAGAAACAGTAGTCAAACGACTGGATGAAATGCTTCAAAAATGGGGGGGGGGGGCATGCTATGCAACCTTGCTTTTTGGAAATGCTGGCTAGAGTTCCGGTAGTGTGGCTAAGGGTGCATCCGTCCGCTGAAAAGAAGCACAACTTATGCAGTCTTGAATCGATTCCACGAAGGGATCAGCTGACAATTGTGTACATCATGAAGGCAGTAGAGGAGAGGTCAACAGGGACAAACATGACAGGCTATACCGGCACTTCCGGGCTTCCCCTCCGGCTTCGTTGGTTTAGTTCCTGTTCATCGTTCTCGGCAACGTCAATTTGGAACATCGTCTTTTCCTTGTTGACGGCTTTTCCCCGATCCCCAGTTTCTGCACCTGTTTTCTTGTTCACTACAAACACGCCACGGCACTGCCATGATGCCATTTCTCCAGTGTGCAGCAAAGTATTGTTGTTTCGCTTTATCGCCAGCAGAGTTGCGTTGGATGGCAAGAAGATGGGGTCCATCAATCCTTCTTCGTACCCCCACAGACATGGTGGAATGGCAATGTATCCCAATTCGTCATACACTCTGTCTGTTGACTGTCCCTTGATGGGTTCTGATCGGCACAGCAAGTGCCCCGTGTCCGCATTGTAAAGCTCCATGCTCAAGCAAGAAGGAGCATGGCAATGTGGTCCAGCGTAGACGAGTTGAATCCCGTCGGCGTCTTCTCTTCCAGAGTCCTTCTGCAAATCCAAGACGGAAAATCGTGCAGTGATCTGATGAACGCATTGGGATGGTGGGGTTCCAGGGGGGCATTGCACCACATCATACTCGCCAGCAAATGATTCAGTCTGGCGGTATATACGATACAGATTCTGATGCGAGGGTGGAGCTGTTGCCTTGGCAGGAACGTACTCCTCGAAATAGTACCGAAATTTGATTTGATACTCCAACAGTTGATCCTTCCAGGGAATATATTGGTCAGAATCCAGGAGCGTCTGGAGGTGATGACAACAGCTGAGTCCACCTTGATAGGTATCTAACCAGCAAGAGGGATTCTTTTGTTCAAACAGTGAACTGGCTTCCGGGGGGCATCTTCCATCCATTTCAAAATTGCGTCCTCCAATTTGCGAAACAATCCCATCTTGGCATATCTGCAAGGGAGTTTCGACCTTGATAAAGTTGAGCATTGTGGAACCGTGTTGACAATGTTGGGCAAATGTCAAGCTACAACCGCGAGCAACAATGACAGGTACTTGATAATTGAGGGCACCGCGTGAGTCAAAGGAGAAGTAGCGGTCATCTGCGCCTTGCAAGGAACGGGTGATAACTACAGTGCGGTTTCCCCCTTCCACTGTATTCGAGATAACCTTGATCGAAGGTGGCAGAATGACTCCCTTTCCATGGAAGGCCAAGTTCCTTTCTTGGACGGAATCACCAGAGACAATAATGGCGTAAGGCCCAGCACCGGTCTCGGGGCATTCATCTCCTTCCCAGGCCTCGTTGCACATGGTATCGGTCCCCAAAGCCATTCCAAACCAGGCATCAGCAGGACCAACCAGGGTCAATGTCGCAGCGTTCGTACCAGAATCCAAGGAGACGCTGGCATTGATGGCGTTGTTGGAGACAAAGCCGATCACTTTGCTGGGATCTTCACGCACTTGGTGGTGGTCTAGCACCGAGTCGGCCATGTCATTCCAGAATACATCCAAAGCGCCATCATCGTGTAGCCTGACACTGCAAAAAGGTGGTTTCGAATCGTCCCCCTTCAGCATGTGTGTGCGCACGTTAGGAGTGGGCGCGACAAACTGACCTCCCTCCCAGCACTCGGATGCATTACGCAGTTGGCCTACGCATTGGTGTTCATCAGAAAGATTCAAACTTTTGTAGCGTTTGTAATACACCTTGGTGCTCAACATTTTATCATTGCACGGACATTCCAGCAAGCCACTGTAGGTTGCTGTAGAATCGTTGTACACAGGAGACGATTTGGGGAGTGGACCAGGCTTGAACTTGGGCGAGGATTCCTCCCGATTCCACGTATCGATTTGCATAACGTAGATACTCCATGAATCTGGATTGTGAACCAGCTGGGCATATCCCTTTGGATATCCGTGGTAGGAAAGCCTCATCTCGGCTCCGTTGCCCTCGAAGAAACTCTGCTTGGAAGGAATCTGAACGCCTCCTAATTTCACAGGGCCTTGTTGAGGAGAAAGATCCTCAAACGTGAACGGCTCTCCATGGCCATTATTATGTCCATAGTGTGTTGGTTTGGATCTTTTGACCAATTCTACCTTTGTGGAATCCCAGATGGTTGTCAGGTAGTGATGGTTGTACGCATGGGTGATAGGGACGGGGATCTCTGTACCATCAGGCTGTACTTGTACTTGATCCACCTCGTAACCAACAATGGCCATAGTTTTGTTGGCGAAGCGCTTCAGGATATGTTCTGGCAATTTCACTGGATCCAACAGCGCCCAATAGACTTGGCTATAGTAGGTGCTGATGACGGCTGAGTAGACTTCAAAGTACTCAGTTTGGTACTCTGTCGAATAGCCAGGAGAACCGTCCTTTGTAGCCGCGGGATTGGCTATGTGATAGACTCCATTGTTCATATTTTTGGCTGATGCCAGCTGTACTGGTAGAAACGATAGCAACAGCAGTGCCCAACAAGTCGGAGCCTCAAGAGACAACATCATTTTGAAGGTTCACTGGGTGGGTGAAATTGATGCGATATGAAAAAACAACTTGGCTTCAACTACTACAGTACCAGAGAAGGACCAGCATACTGGTACGCACAAGGCCTCAATCTCTTCCGTTGTACACGTGTGATGATGCAAGCCGGTTCCAATACCGGCGGTACCAGCATCATTCAATGATAGAAGAGCGCAAAGACAGTGGGAATTTGATTGTGCCAGAAAATGTGACGTCCAAAAATCTTATTTTTACCATTCGTGATTTCAACATTTTTATTGCTGTTTTAACCCCCAAAGATCTTCCACCGAAGGATTTCAATTGGGGTCCAGCTTACCGTACTTCTAAACTAACTTTCGTCATTCAGCCTCTTCCTCCTCTCTGTCATTGCACTAAGAGTACTTGTCGCAAGAACTGAGGGACAACGAAAATGTCGACTACTGGTAGTACTGAGATCCCGAGTAGTGATGTTGAGACACCCCAACTAGAACCGCCCCAACTGGCCCTGGTGGCTCCCAAAGATGCCACGGAAGAGCAAGATCGTGCCATAGCACATCAGTTGGCTCAGCAGAGGGTTGAAGACGCAAAACGGCGGTCAAGACAACAATCTCAAACAGCAACAATCGTTGCAAACATTCAGGCTGTAACCGGGGCAAAGGCGGCCATAATTCGACAGTCGAGATTGCCCCTATCAGGAAACACGGCCAGGGCTTCTCGTGACGTGGAGCCACCTCGAGAGGAAGATAGAGAAGCGGAGCAGCAGCAGCATGAGCCACATCCTGCACTTGCTTCTGATACGATTCACGCACAAGTCGAACCGGCTGCTTTAGTGCCGGTAGCTTCACTAGTCTCGTACGAACAACAATATCCAGATCCGAGGGAAAGCAACGCCAGCACCAACTCCATCGCAAAGTATTGGCTCTGTTTTGGAGTTGTATCTGTCTTTATAGTTTCCATTGCTGCCATTGTCATTGCTCTCATTATTTCAACGAACGGCAGCAGTGATGGAAACAGCAACAATGGCGTCATCAGCGATCCTATGTCAGTGGGGACACAAGAGTCGTCATTGCCTTCTGCCACCCCTTCGATGTCGCCAGCCTTGGCGCCATCAGCTGCTCCCTCGGCAATGCCTTCATTTTATCCTTCCGCTATCACTTCTTTGTCACCCAGCACAAGATCACCACCCAATACCCCTTCGCTTTCTCCCAGCACGATGCCTTCATCGTTGCCTACTACTGCCACCCTTTCAATTTCGCCAACCTTGACGCCATTAGCTGCTCCCTCGGCAATGCCTTCATTTTATCCTTCCACAATCCCTTCTTTGTCACCCAGCACAAGATCACCATCCAATAGCCCTTCGCTTTCTCCCAGCACGATGCCTTCATCGTTGCCTACTACTGCCACCCTTTCAATTTCGCCAACCTTGACGCCATTAGCTGCTCCCTCGGCAATGCCTTCATTTTATCCTTCCACAATCCCTTCCTTGTCACCCAGCACAAGATCACCATCCAATAGCCCTTCACTTTCCCCCAGCACGATGCCTTCATCGTTGCCTACTACTGTCGGTTGTGGTATTATTGAAGACTGCCCGGCTCGTGATTATGGCAAGGCACAGGAATGCACAGCTCGTGCATTGGAGATGACCTATTACTTCCATGGTGGAGACTGCCAAAACACTTGCTCAATCCAGACAAATCAAGTGAACGTTGTAAATGGTGATAACTATTTCACTTGTGACGATTTCAATGGAGGGCCTCCAACGCAGAGAAGAGAGTCGGCTTTTATAGTTGTTACCGATGTAGATGACGACACCATTTATCACGGGGACTGGGTTGTGGTGGGAAACTTGTTCACACTGTCCGATGGTGGAAACAGGTTTCCGGCCGACCAGTTGATTATGATCTATTCAAGCAACGAAACCAGCAATATGGGGAATATCCTGCAATCGATGCAATATCACTCTTCCTGTTCGCAGAATTTGTTTCTCCAAGATACGTTTGGTGCGGTTCAATTGGTAGGGTTGATTAATGAAGACCAAGGCAAAATCTCATGCCTTGATTGAAACCTTGCTTGGGGAGGTTGATTTTTGTAACACCCTATGGTTTTTCTTGACGACTTCTGCCCTCTTTTCCGTTTGCTGTTCAGCCCAAAGGTGGATGCTCCATCTACCGTAGATAGCCTAAGAATTTTGTTTACACAAGTTGTTGGCTCTTTTGGTTGGAGCTTGCATATTTATGGTGACGGGCGGTGTGGCAAATCGCTGACCCAAAAACACTTCATATATGTATAGCCGAACACTACCAGCTAGTAACGTTTGGACGGCCACAACTCCACCACCAGCGACTGCCTTACACCCGCGGTAATGGTGCTGATGTTATGAAGCTTTTCTGATTGAAACAGAATGGCATCGCCCCTCCTCATTGGATGGGCCACTGGAGTGCCATCGCTCTCATAAGTGACAAAGTCACCACCCGCCACATCGTCAGGATCCGACAGCAGGACACTAATGGTTCGGTCTGACCCCCAATCACGATGTCCTGGTGTCACTAGACCACCACCGGCAGAATAATGATGCAACTCCACACAGCGTACCAATTTCATGGAATCATCCGACCCGATCCATTGTTCGTCCAGAACCGGAGCCACACCTTCCATCCACGGTTGGATTTCCATTCCGCCAAGGATGATCGACCACGGTGTGCCAAAAGCTCGCACAAACCAGTGGTCGTTCATGTGCATGTACAATACCACGTGTTCGTCCGTCCAAGCAAGATGGTGTGGCACGGATTGGAGGTCGCTATTCAGAGTCTTTTTCGTCATGTCGTCGTCATTTTGGAGACACTCGACAAACCGATGCTGGTGACAAGGCGGGGGTGATGCTTCTATTATCGTGTCAACAGGCAATGATGCCGCCGACGACGACGACGACGACACTCCCCGAGGCCACACCCCATCCACAGACGCTTGTTGCAAAATATCATCAATCTGATCGTCCGTTAACAGGTTGCGCAGTAGAATTGGTTCCGTTTGCTCCGCTTCACTGGGCTCTCCCGTCTCGTTGGCTCGAAACTCTGCTGCTGCTTTGAGTTCTGGATCGAGTTCATTTTCATGACTGTCGTAAGCCCAGATTAGCGCACTCATCACGCTGCTCTGTAGATTGGTTGGTTCTGCGTTCTGCGAGCATTTTCCTGCAAACAGATTACTGTATTGGTGGTGCCCCTCTGCCGCTGCAGTATTTTTTTAAAGCAAGAACAGATCCAGCCATGGTGAAGGTCAGGCGGTGTCAATTCAATTCGATCCTTCGCTCGACTTTCTCACAGCCTCCACGCTACGCGCATTACATCGTCAAGGCTCAGATCGTGGATGCCAATTGACCCTATCTCTACCGTACGGTATCTACTGTATTGCCGATTGCTTCCGCTCGATCAAACCCAAGCCACAACGGCCACCGCGTCCATTGCTTGTTGTGGTTTGTTTGGTTGTCCACTTCCTTTTGACCAACCATGGCGGAAAACACTCCCTCTCCAACCAATAATGCGTCCTCTTCAGCAGACGGTGGGGCTGATCAAAACACAAACACAAACAACAACAGCAATGTCCGTACTGCCGTCAACAACAAAATGGCGGCTCAGACCGCACAGCTGAACAAAATGCGAGATGCCAATGGCAAATACAAGAATCTACTCAAAATGGCCAAGGAGCGCATCCAACAGCAAGAGGAAGAGTTGGAGCAGTTAAAGCGTAAGTAACCATGACAAAAAATTTGACTGTAATGTTGTCTGGAGAAATCCAACCCTTTTTTCTCCATGTATGTGTGGACAGGCGAAGTAGAGGCAGCCAAAGAGAACCCTTTGGGTGGTGTGGACACGGCATCGTCCTCTGGAACACCTGCCATTACCATGGACGATGGAGATTTGGGAGGTGATGCAGAAAGCAGTGCCTCTATTGTATGTGTGTTACAGCGTGTCAAAGCCCAGCAAGCGAGAAATGGCGGCGAGGAAATCTGGGCACTGGTAGAATTCGAAGAAGTCATGCCCGACAACCTAGTAGCAGAGGCAGCCACAATGCCACCCAACCGATATCGAAAATGGAAACGATTTGAAGCAGAAACGGAATTAGAAGACTTTATTCGGAGGGATACTGGAGAACCCCTTACTCTGCCACCCTATTCCTTGGCACCCGAGCAATCCGCTAGAATCCAAGAGGAAGCCAAGAAGGAAGTGTCACAGGTCATGGAGGAATTTAGGAGGTTTCGAGTTCGATCCGAACTCTCCAGGAAACAACAGGATGCTCACATCAAAGAGTTACAAAGTAATCATGTTCAGACAGCACAGCGTCGCATCGAAGGACAAGATTTGGTAAGTGTTTGCTACAATTTACACAACCTAGCCACAGAGAGATGGCCGTGGTTGGATGGCATCACCAACTCAAAAGTATATATGTATGTATGCATTGCAATAATAATATACACAGGACCAGCAATTGGAGCAGGCTCGTTCAGAGAGAGGGGAACTGAACAAACTCAAGGCTGAAATGGCCGAAAATGAGGCAAATTGGAAAGAAGCCTACGATGTGCTCCTGGCCGAAAACAATGCGTTGAAGAGTTCGGGTTCCGAAGCCCTCTTGGCGGCTCAATGGAGGCAACGATATGAGACTTGCCTAGAGGAAAAAGAAACCGCAAAAGCACAGCTACAAACCGCATTGCACAAACAAACCCAAGAATTGGAGGAACGGGGAAAGGCGGACGCGGGCAAGTATGAAATGAAGTATCGAGACCTGAAAGAATCATTTCGACTCTATCGAAAAAAGGCCAAGGAAATCTTTGAATCGCAACAAAATGGTGATGTGTCGGTAAGTCTCATGCATGTGGTGTTTGATGACAAACATTTTGTTCGGCAGACTGCATGCCTGATTGGATTCGATTCCACACTCACGCTGCTTTCCATCTTGGCGCAACAGGCCCAACTGAAGACTCTGACAGATCGTGGGTCTGAGGAGTCCAAGCTGAATTACTTGAAGAATCTCATGGTAAATTACCTCTCTTCGGACCCAACTGTGCGAGATCACATGGAAGGTGCCATTGGCACTGTACTGCAATTCACTCCTGATGATCTTGATAGAATTCAGAAAAAGAAAACAGCAGAGAGCTGGTTCTGAGTGAAGCATTTGGTGGGGCAGCAGCATTCGAGGTTAGACAGGAACGACGAACGAGTTCGTACAATTCGAGCCATAGAAATACTCCAGCATCGGTCTATTCGTTATAGAAAATTGCCATCAATGGGGAATACGAACTTTCCCGCCTACACGAAACTTGAGCACACAAGACTGTAGCTACCGGTACCCAGTTAGATAGATAGATAGCAATTCCAATGGCAGTGACTCACGACCAAGCTGTCGGCGCCTTTTTGTTGGGGTACACTTAGTCCATGGTTGCACTGCCAGTGTTACGTACCGGTATCATGGTTCTGACTTCGTGCCTCGTCCATGGGCGAATTCACCACTTTCAATGGCCCTTGTCCAGCCACTCAACTCGTTTTTGCTTAAGCCTGGCCCATGCTGGTTCGCTATGGCTACTAGCTAGCTAGCACAGCCAGCCCGTACCGGTATCCTTAGATATCTTCCATACTAGTACGCTAGACTCCCCTTCAGCATGTACCTGTGTTCAAAAGCTTCAGTGATCTTTGGATGAGAGGGCTGCTTCCGGAACAACTGTATAGGACCAAGTTGTGGCTCGAGAGATCAAATCTCCCGAGTTCCGGTAGGACGACGCAAGATGCGACCACCACAGGCGAAAGTTGATTAGGTTCCTTTTTTGAAATCGTACTACATTTTGTTATGAAATTGTGCTACACGATTGCTGAATGCTTGATGATGTTACTGAAATGTTGCTTGTTGTTGCTGTGCTCCTCCAAGTTGGTTGGTTGCGGAAAGAAGCTTGCCTTTCGTTTCCAGTTTCTTTCTTGGGTGGATGGGATGTTTTTTTATTTCATGATATTTCTCGCGGATGTCGGTTTGTTGGATTTGAGGAGTAGCGAATTTTTGGCTGCCTTGGCCGCCTGATGCGTTTGTTGCATCTTTTTCGCCTTGGCTTGCAGCTGTCGAACGCTCTTGGGAGACGGCGAAACGCCCTCGTCGTCGTCATCATCATCGTTATCGTCGTAAATGTCGGCAATAACAGTACAATCGTCAATGTCCACAAACATGATATCGTGCAACGCTTCGGTCGGTTCCGACTTGCACCTGCCGAGTCCTCGACGCAACGACCCCTTGGTCATGGCCGATTTGCGCCTTGACATCATTCCACTCCGACTGTTGCTGATACATTCCTCGTTATGATTGTGATTATTGTTGTTGTTGTTATTGCTCTCGTCATCGATACTTCCCCCACCACCCGACGATTCCATAGTGCGTTCACTGGCATAACGACGAATCCGAGATCGTGCGGTTGTGACCTTGTTGCGATCTCTTCGTGAGGGTGCCAATTTTGTGTGAGCATGATGATTATTGTCGCTCGTGTCTTGATGTTGTTGTTCGGACGACGATCCCGAAGTTTCCGTGGAGAGCGTCTTGTTGGATGTCTTTTGGTCGTCCACCAACAACTGTCGCTTGCTGTTGTTCTTGATGCGGATGGAAGAAGACCGCCGTGCACCCTCGATGGACCCGTTGCGATTCAGTCGATGCTTTCCCCGGACGCTGCGCCGACTGGTGGGTGTCAACGCCGCTTCGGCCAATGCCGCCGCCAATTCGGCTTCTGTTTCTTCTGCGGCCAGTTGTTCGGCAGCGGCATGTTTGCGACTGGTGCGACGATCCGTCATGCTGGCCCGTCGTTGGGCAATGGACGTGCGACGGCCCTTGGGTTCGGGCGTCCGTCCAGGGAGACTGCGATGAGCCGTCGATTGATGGGACTGGTTGGCCGAAGAGCAGTCCATCATGGGTGTGTCCTTGTTGGAGATGGACAATCGACGGCGGTTGGGATTGGCCAACGTATCGGCAGCCGCTTCAATGCCGCGTCGCCTACTAGATTCTTGTCGTTCGAGTGGTTTATCCAGTGGTGCGCCGCTGCCACGACGTTCGAGTGTTCCACCACTGCCACGGCGTCTGCTGCTGCGCAACGATTTGTCGTGGTTTTCTTTGGATTTTGATTTGGAAGAGGAGGATTCTTTGGACTTCGATGATTTGCTACGGCTTTTTCTTTCGTCTTTTTGGCTGGATTTTTTGGTGCGTTGTTTCTTCTTGTCCTTGCTGGAGGATGACAGTACAGCGGGCTTGGTTGACACGGTCAAGGAGGCGAAAAAATCCTCCACGTCTTCGACGTCATCGTCCGTGGGCATGGGCATGAGCGTGGGAGGTTTTTGTGGCTGTTCGGGCTCTCCTCTGTTGTGTTTTGACGACTTTCGTTGCTTAGTACTGCTCCTGGAATTGCTGCGACTTCGGCTTCCACTGCGACTGCGGCTACTGTGACGACTGCTGCGACGACTGCCACTCTTGCTGGAAGACCGCGAGAGTGATCCACGAGAGGAAACACGATGTACCGGCTGATTCGGATCTACGACGACCAAGCCACTGTGGGCGAGATTGGCCGCCGAACTGCCTGCGCTGTGGTTCTGGTTGTTGTTGCTGTTTCCCCCGGTTCCCAACATGGCGTCAAAGCTGAGGACATCCGTGTGAATGGACGCATCCTGCATGGGAGCTTGAAAACCCATGGGAGCGCCATGAGGCATGGGAACCCCTGGCATGGGCACCCCTGGCATGGGAGCGCCTGGCATGGGAGTCCCGGTATTTTGCATGACCATCATCATCATCATGATCTGTTGTTGCTGCTGCAGTATTTGTGTTGTAAACTGGCGTGCGTGTGATTGGAATTGCCATCCTCCATGGTGAGAGGGTCCTCTGCGCTCTCGGAAGCCTCTCCATCAGTCACGAAACTGTCCGAAAAGCAGTTGGGGTTGTTTCCAGAAGAAGTGCCCGCAAAGTATTGTTGTCCCATCATGAACGTCCCCTGATGCTCTTCCATTGATCCCTCGGACGAACAGGAATACGATTCATCATCGTCTTCTTCCTCCTCCTCCTCCTCCTCATCGTGATCGTCCTCATCCTCATCAGAATCGCACTCAGAGCCGCCAGAGCCAGAATCTACCGAAGCGCCATCGTCTGATTCGTCGTCATCGTAAAAGGAAGCATCGTCGCCCTGTAGTAGAGCACCAGAAGAGCCCTTGGTAGAACCCGTCCTCTGACGCTCCAAGTCATCCTTGTGCATCGAGGGAGCCACTACAAAGTTCATAGATAGCGCTTCCATTTTCTCTCTTGATCTTGATCTCTCTATCTATCTTCTAATGGCCAGCTAGCTTGCTAGTAGTAGAGCTTGTCTCTATGCTTCCCTGTTGGAGTTAGTCTGATATGTTCCTGAAAAGTAATAGACCACGTTTACAGGCAGCACCTTCCCTGTTGTTGACCTCTTGACCTCTTGATCCACTCGATGTCTCGTTGGAAAGCTCGATCGCGCTTCCAAGCTTCCGAGGTCCGAGGCCATTGGATGTAAACTTATTGGAACATGCCAATTAGTGTCGCGGTTACTCTCTTTAAATAAGCTTAAATGTCCCTTTATATAAATCTACAATGAAGGAAAAGACTTATTAAGTCACAGGAATTTTGGAAGATTTAAAGCATTCCTCAAACCCAAGACCCATTGTTTTCACTGGTCAAGGTTCACCCTCATAAGAAATCCACAGAAAGCCTTGAAGGGATGAGGTAGATGGAGTAAACAGCTAGTAAACCCAATTTTTCATATAAAACTTCATTGCAATCATGGCTTTACTAGTATTCTCATAGTTACCTTAGCTACCCTGCTCAATCAATCTTCCTTGAGTCACAGTCAAACCAAAAAAGTCCCACCAACTTTGTTGTTGAGGAAGGCTGCCTTTTTACAGGACTGAGTACATGCACTTACTTGTGTACTAGCTCACGGCTTTCGGTACAGTACTCAAGAGAGCGGCAAGGTTGCTATTGGAACCCTTGGAACCCAAAAGAGACGGGATTTTTGGGCAATGCCAAGCGTCTGAGACTGCGTCTCATCACAACATCGGCAAGCCAGTGCAAAACAATAGTCGATCCGAATCAATGTCACTTGGGAGAGGCCCAATTGGTACCAGCTACTAGCTATTAGCCAGCATGGAAGCACGGATAGCTGATACCATGAGACAAAGCTATAGCTTGTCCTTCGCAGCTGATTGAGGAACTCTTGTTCTTGGTATGAACACATTGCCCTTCCACTTCCCCGTGATGGTCCGGTCCACAGTCTGGCCAAGAACACCTTTCTGGCTACTAGTACCTGGTGCGAGTACATTCGCAAACACAGATGAAGGTGGTGGCGTGGTGTCATATCCGGATACCCTGACCTGGAACCAAAACCTCTGCTCCACCCCACATGCCAGCCATCACTACCGTACTACATGTAGTATGATGCAGCTATGCGCCATTCACCAAATACTAGTTCAGATCCTTATTAGTTTTTACACACCATGCCAACAAAATAGTACAGTCTTGATTGACCCACCTAACGATGTAGCAGTTGACTTCCCTGCCCGATTAGTACGACGTCGACCAGCGATCTAGCCTTTGTGATCTGGTCAAGTGGTCTTCCTCGGCGTTTTCGCCACCAGACGTAAAGTGCTCCCAGGGTGACGGGCCATGAGTTGGAACGGACTGATGCAGGAAATTCAGATCCATTGATGCATCCAGGTTGGAAGTGCTGGTCCATGGCTTGAGTCTTCTAGCCGAACGTTGGCGTTTCTGTTGGGCGCTCTTCTGGGCACTCTTCTTCTTGCGGACAAACGTTAGCTCTACGCTGTCGCTCGACTTGACGAGTTGCAACTTTCCTCGCTCAGGAAGTTCGCCCACGACAGACTCTGAGTTGTCGAGTGATTCCAGGGTCGCACGAGAGTGGCCCGTACTCGTCCCATACGAGTGTCGACGAGTCACTTTCCTTTCATCGTTGTTGTTGCCATTGTTCTTGTAGAGCCAGAGGTCATTTCGTCGGTGTGCGCTGCTGCCTGGCTGCATGGAATGGTACCGGCGGATAGGGCTAGGAGCACCTTCTCCGTGATCCTCTAAACTGCCGTCCACAGAAACGATTTCGTCATCTTCGTCCAGGTTCGCGGATCTGGTTTGATCGGTCCCTGTCAATGGCGGGGCGGCATTGGAAAAATGAGATTGGTACGAAAGCGTCTTTTTCGGCTTTTGCGGAGACAAGTCCAATGCGCTCAGGTTTGCCTTATTGCCAGAATAAGAAGAAGCTTTGTTGTAGGAGCTTAGAACATCCAGTGACCTGCGTCGAATGCTGCCGTCTTTGTCCCCAGCTCCCGAATCATCTTTCAACAGCGTGCTCGTGTTCATCATCAAATCGTCCATCGCATATGCATTCGTGATTGCCTGGCCCTTGCGTTCTTCCAATGCACGGAATTTGCCACTGGCATTCAAAAGGCTGTTGGAAGTGTGCCCCTTCCGTGTGGGTTCCAGCACATACGAAGAAGCCACAGACCCCCCTTCGTCCACTTCTCTCGTTTCTACCGAGTAAAGCGATGGAAGCACTGTATCATTGTCATACTCCTCTGCTTGAATGCTCTTCATCAGTGGCTTCTTCTGAAGTGCTTTGGAGAGGACGACACTGTCGCAAGCATCAGACAAACCCTTCTTGTTTCTCTGTTTGGGACTCTTTGCGGCAAAATGCTGCTTCAGCCTTGTATTCTTGGGCAGCTCAGAGACCACACTCTCATCACCCTCGTCCTCACCAGAATCCTCAGTATCACTTGGTTGAACGCTGTACAGAGATGGCAACACGGTGTCGTTGTCTTGTTCAGCTGGATGGAGAGTTCGTGTGAGTGGTTTAGTCTTCAGATGCTGATTCAGCCTTGTATTCTTGGGCAGCTCAGAGACCACACTCTCATCACCCTCGTCCTCATCAGAATCATCCGTATCACTTGGTTGAACACTGTAGAGAGAAGGCAGCACTGTATCATTGTCTTGTTCATCTGGATGGAGAGTCCGTGTGAGTGGTTTAGTCTTCAGGGCTTTTGAGAGCACAACACTGTCACAAGCATCCGACAACCCCTTCTTGTTTCTGTGTTTGGCGCTCTTTGCTGCAAAATGCTGCTTGAGCCTTGCATTTTTTGGCAACTCAGAGACCATACTCTCGTCGCTTTCATCGTCGTCCTCATCATCGGGGTCACTTTGTTGGATGCTGTAAAGAGAAGGTAGCACTGTGTCATTGTCAATCTCGTCTGGTTGAAAAGCCCTCCCCAATGGCTTGTTCTTCAGCGCCTTTGACAAGACAACGCTGTCGCAGGCATCTGACAGCCCCTTCTTCCTGAACTTTCCTGTGCTGGTGGCAGATATGTGCTGAGAGATGGAAGAGGCCGTTGGCAACTCGGTAAGAACAGAATTCTCCTCGTCTTCCTCTTCGTCCTCAGTACCACTCGGTTGGACACTATAAAGAGATGGCAACACAGTATCATTGTCAGGTTCATCTCGCTGCATTACTCTGCCCAGAGGCCTATTTTGAAGTGTTTTGGAAAGGACTACACTGTCACATGCATCTGAGAGCACTTTCTTGCTTTTTTTAGGACTCGTACTGGACAAGTGCTGAGATATTGTTGTGCTTTCAGTAGCTGTTGTTCTTGTACGCTCTTCTGCTAGTGACTCAGTCGAAACCGTACCAGCTTGACTTTCTTGGATGCTGTACAATGATGGCAGCACCGTGTCATTGTCTACATCATCAGGTTGCAGACTCTTCGACAATGGCTTCTTTTGAAGGGCTTTGGAGAGGACAACACTGTCACAGGCATCCGATATTCCTTTTCGCTGACTGCGGGGACTCTTGGCTGCAAGATGCTGGGAAATCGTTGTCGCCGTGGGCAACTCAGACACCACAGAATCCTCCTCAACTTCATTTTGCTGGATGCTGTGCAGTGATGGTAGAGCTGTCTGGTTGTCTGTATCATCAACTTCACTGCTATGGAGTGAAGGAACAACCTTGAGTGCTTTGGATAACACTACACTGTCACAAGCATCTGAGAGAGACTTCTTGCTCTTCGTCGTTGAAGCAAAATGCTGGGTGATAGCAGACCCCTGCTTGGGAAGCTCATTATTCGCTGAATCTTCCTCCCCGCTTTCGCTTCGCGTCAAAAGAGTTTCATCGTCGGTGTCAACGCTGCGTTCGGCTGCAAAACTGTTCAAGGTTGTCTTGTAAGGAATGTCGGTTGCGTCAATCAAGCTGGCTGAAGCGGATAAGTGTTGGACGATCGTAGTGACCGAGGGCAACTGAGCGGCTTCTATTTCGCTCTCAGCCTGCGTAAGGACCATATCGCTCAAGTCCAAATCGGCTTCACTCGCGTCATCATTGGACGCAGCAGGAGAAATCAGTTTTTGGCGTTCGGCGTCGACATCTGAATCTCTCGACGCAGCTCCGCGAGGCGACAAAATATTGCCGTCGTTTCCCGGCGGAGCGACCGTTTTCGCCCTCCTGTCGGTGTTTGTTCCACGGTCTAAGTTGTCTCTTCCATCGCACGTCAAAGTCATGCGCCGCTGTGCACGACGACCGCTCGATTGAAGGGGATGAGGAACAGCCAGAGACTTCCATTGGATCGATTCGTGATAAGCCTGTACATCGCTTGTCCCTTGCTGTTTTTGTTGTTTCGTCAAAACATGAGGCTCAACGTCTTGTTGCTGATTTGTGAAATCCAGCGAGAACACTCCTTTGGTGGGGGATTCCTCCACCACAGAAGTCGGACTGGGCTCGAGTTCCAACGATTCTGTGCTGGCCAAATCCTCTGACGGCGTACCAGCACTGAAATCGTAGCTGGCATGATTGTGATTGTAATTGTTGTTGCTGCTGACCACATCGCCCATGCTTTGTGCTCGTTGTTTGGTGGTTTTCAGCAATTCCTTCCAGGGCTGTGGCAGACTGGTTGATGTTGCTGCCGAGGCGCTGTCGGACGATACCGCTGAGACTGTAGGTTTCACGCTAGGACGAAACTCGCCCTCGTCGTTGGTGTCATGAGCCTTGGTTCCCTCCGGTTCCATGACCGGACGCTTTCGAGCACTTTTGGGAGACGACCTGTACTTTTTCCCGCCGTGTCCACTGCCACTGCCATGTCCACTGCCACCACCACTGGCAACCACGAAATGGCTTTGAAAAATGTCCACGTGGCTGCGTGTCCGTGCCGGTGGTTCCACAGATTCTTTCTTGTTTGTCGCGGGCGAAATGGACTTGGCCTTTCGCTTGGGCACATTGTTGTTGTTGTTGTTGTTGTGTTGGAAATCGTCGGATGTCAGTTCATTGGCAAAACTGTGACTCGATTGCTGATCCAGCGGGGTCATTTCCGTGGCAAACGTATGCGAGGTATGCTCTTCCATCGGTTCGGTCGCTTCTGCAGCAGAATGTGGGGGCGACTGTGTTGGAATTTGCAATCGTTGTTTCAATACGTTAGGAGAAATGAAAGTGGAATTGGCATCATTGTCACTAAAATCGGTTCCATCGCCTGCAAAAGACGTCCTT